>CATKRY010000257.1:0-177892 GCA_949775005.1 Orthosia gothica | reverse complement strand
GGAGGGTAGGGGTAGTTTTTCGGCTCTCTTATGTATTTACAACATTATTACAACATTAAAGTACCTTACAATCTATACTTAATATTATAAAGAGGTAAAGTTTGTCAGATTGTGAGGTTGTAGGGGGTAATCTCTGGATCTACTGAATTAATTTAGATTCATATATAGATATATGATTCATATATGGATATAGTTTGAGACCTTGGTAAAGATATAGGACAGTTTGTATTGGGATGATTAAACTCTTTGTTTTCGCGGGCGGATCCGTGGCAGAAGCTAGTATATAATAAACGAATTAAACCACTAGTACCACACAATAACCAAACGGTAAATTTTGCAGTGGGTAGCGATGTGTGCTCAGACACGACGCTGATGGAATACCTTCGCAACTACCTTCAGCTGCGCGGCACCAAGTACATGTGCCGTGAGGGTGGCTGTGGAGCCTGCATCGTCACAGCCGCAAAAACCTCTGGAGGAGCTCACGTTGCCATTAACTCTGTAAGAATTAATTTTTCTAATATCGAATACGCTAACTGCTATAATTCTGACAATAATATAAACAATTTTTGTAATACATTAGACATTATGCATTTTGCCCAGCGAAAAACTGATCGGGGATACAGCAGATGAACATCTTGTTGAAAACAACAAATATCATAATTGAAGCATGCAAGATTTACAAAAAAATACTGTTGAATCAATATGTTAAAGATAATTACCGTAAATAAAAATTACACTTGATCAAATATACCTTGGGACTGTCTGAAGCGGTTTACATACCTATTTCTTTCCATTTACTTTTATTATATTTTTTCTAGAGTCACTTATTTTAATTGCCAATTATTTCAATCAAGTGTTAAACGGATTTTCATTTAACAGTGTCTCACTTCGGTCGCTTCTTGTCATGGCTGGGAAATCATGACTGTCGAAGGTTTGGGCAACAGGAAGGATGGCTACCACTCGCTGCAGACGACATTGGCAGAGAATCATGCAACCCAGTGCGGGTATTGTACTCCTGGGTGGCTGATGACTATGCATGGGTATGGTATTCACCATTGTTATTATATTATAATATCATAGTAACCAGTAGTGCAGTGGTGGCCTGTTGGTATCGGCCACGACTTATAAGTTGTAGGTCAAACCCAGGCAGGTGTTTTACTTTGTGTAAATTATTTCATCACCACTGCTCCCAAAACGGTGAAGGAAAACATTGAGAGGAAACCGGCATGTCCTAGAACCAGAAATTCCAATACATGTGACGTCCACCAACCCGCATTGGGCCAGCGTGGTGGATTCCGTCCCGTTCCCTCTCACAGTGAGGAGTCCGTGTACTAGCAGTGGGAACATTAAAAAGACTGATGATGATAGTAATGTTTCATCTGCGTTGTCAAAATATCCCTAAACATTTTTGCTTTTATTTAATATTGTTTAAGTTGATACGTTTGTTTATTGTAGACTCATGGAAAGTCATCCGAACCAGCTGACTATGTTAGAAATAGAAAAATCAGTTTCCAGCAATCTGTGCCGCTGCAGCGGCTACAGGCCCATGCTGACCGCTTTGAAAAAGTTTGCAATAGATGCTCCCACGGAAGACAGGGTTAGGGGTATAAAGGAAATTAGCATCTGCAAGCCTTCAAATTGCTGCGAAAGCTCAAAAAATGCAAAGGAAGATGGTTGGTGCATGGTAGAGGAAGAAGAAAAGATGATAAAAATTACATTAAAAGATGGCAAAAAATGGTACAGACCTACATCCCTTGCTGAAGTTGTGTCATTACTGGAAGAAAATTCTGAGTCTTATATGCTGGTTGGTGGAAATACTTCCAAAGGTGAAATCTTAACAATTATGTAAATAAAAAACCTTCATAATTATGCCAGAAAACTGATAAACGGTGGTTAGATGTTAAATTCCGATATATTTTTTTTATTGTAACATCACAAAAAACACTATTTGCAATATTTATTATTTATTTATTATATACTTTATTGTACACCATAAGTTATATTTATAAAGGAAACTTAAAACTAAAAACACATACAATGGGTGGCCTTATCGCATTCCGCCATATCTTCCAGGCAACCTGGTATGGACAGTAATTGCTGGACACGAAGTGGGCCTGTTATTGGTGTGACGATACCAGTGTTAAAAAAATTACATATTATAAAAGATATGCAGATACATCAATCAATCAATCTGCCTAGCCGTTTCCCAACTATATTGGGGTCGGCTGCCAGTTTTACCGGATTCAGCTGAGTACCAGTGTTTTACATAGAGCGACTGCCTATCTGACCTCCACAACCCAGTAACTGGGTAACACGGCTCTCTTAACATAGCTCCAACGGCAATTGATTGGTTTCGTAGTTACCTGTGTGGCCGCCGACAACGTATTTGCATTGAAGATTCTTCTTCGTCATGGCACAATACCTTTGCAGGCGTACCACAGGGGAGCGTTCTATCTCCTCTGCTCTTCGCTATTTTTATTAATTCTATTTCCAATGAACTTCTATCGTCTTACCACCTTTACGCTGACGATCTGCAAATTTATTCGCCAGCTCCGGTAGAAGAATTGTCTGAGGCAATTGATATGGTCAATAAAGATTTAGATCGTATTTCTGATTGGAGTTTGACTCACGGTCTGAAGGTAAATCCTACGAAGACTCAAGTCATTGTTGGCGGCAGTCCTAGGTTGCGTTCAAAAATAAACTGGTCGCAGCTCCCGCGGCTTGTCTTTGCTCAGCTATTCCATATAGCGACTCAGTGAAAGACCTGGGTATTTTAGTTGACAGGGACTTTTCGTGGGGTCTGCAGCTGCAGGAGGTTAGTCGCAAGGTGTTTGCATCTGCGGGGTCTTTTCGCAGACTGCGCAATTTCCTTCCAACTGCCACCAAAACTGCACTCGCCCAGTCCCTCCTTCTCCCAATCCTCGATTATGCCGATGTAAGTTATTTAGATCTGAATGAAGTGCAGCTAGATAAGCTTGAGCGACTCCAGAACTTTTGTATTAGATTCATATTTGGTTTACGCAAATATGACCATGTTTCTGAATTTAGAATTAAGCTCAAGTGGCTGCCAATCCGCCTTCGCCGGAATGCCCATGTTTTATCTTTACTCTACAGTATTCTGTTTGTTCCTACAACCCCCTATTATCTCAAAGAACGCTTTAAGTTCCTTCATGACACACATTCTAGACACTCGAGATCATCGGAGAATTTGAAACTTTTGATGCCTGCTCATTCCACTAAGTTTTACGACAAATCGTTTACGGTCCAGGCTGTGCGATTGTGGAATGAGTTGCCGTTTCCTGTTAGACAAGCCCAGTCACTGGCTTCTTTTAAGAACCTAGTTAAAAACCACTTCCTTTCTCTCTAACGCTTTTATATTTGGATCTAATTTCTTTCATCTTTTTTTTTTTTTTTTTTTACCTCCTTTCTTTGAATTTGTTAACATGTAATATTATTTATGTATGTAAATATATATCTAAGTATATGTATATTTAAGTTTATGGATAGTATTTATTATAACAATATATTTTTGAATATATATATATATATGTTTTAATGTAATAGCAGTACACCACAGACTACCCCCTTTTTCATTGTAAGTTCTTTCAGTCCATCCTAAGGTTGTCTGGTAGATATCGCTGTCAGCGATAAGACCGCCTTTGTACCCGTATAATTAAGTTTTTCTTATAAAATAGATGTGTAACTTTTATGGTGTACAATAAAGTATATTCTATTCTATTCTATTCTAACACGGTACCCTCTGGCAAGACTGGTGTCAGATCTCAAGCTTCTGACTACCCGTAACGACTGTCAAAGATCTTCAAATGACAGCCGGGACGCTCGGCAAACACGTTAAGCCGTTGTAACGTGCTTGCCGAGGCACGGAGGAAACTCGGTATGTTGAAATGGTCACCCGTCCACGGACCGACCTCGTCAAGCGTTGCTTAACCTTGATGATCGACCAGTGCGAATGTTATCATTTAGCCACGAGCTTATATGCAGATACATACATATGCTATTTAGTATATACATATATACTAAAATATAAAGCCAATAAATAAAATTATGACTATCAATTCATAATCACAGCAACAGGTAATGCTTCCTCACGGGGCTATTGAAAAATCGAAAAAGGGGTGGAAGAAGTGAAAAGCACATTATATAAAAGCGAAAGAATATGAGCATTCCGGTTAAGGCGAATTGGCAACCACTTGAGCTTCACACGGAATTCGGAAACATGATCATATTTTCGCAAACCGAATATGAACCTTGTAGAAATATTTTGAAGCCGCTCAAGTTTTTCGAGGTGTTCTTGAGTAAGGTCAAGATAGCTGGCATCAGCATAATCAAGGATGGGTAGAAGAAGAAATTGTGCAAGCGCAATCTTCGGCAGTCGAAAGAAAATTACGCGGTCTCCTTATAGATGCAGCATATCCAAAGATAATTTAATTATATTTATTAGCTTCGCGGGCAGTGAAGGTGTTGTTTTTACCTCCAACTATACTTAATATTTATTAAATTTCAGGAGCTTACCCTATAAATGAGTACCAACAATGCTTGATAGATGTTAACCATGTTGACGAGCTGAAGGTCAATAAACTAGACCAAAACTTCATAGTTGGAGCTGGATATTCAATGACGGACTTTAACGCAATCCTAAAGAGTCGTGCTTCCGAGGAAAACTTTAGCTATTTGACGAAGTTGTGTGAACATATAGATTTGGTAGGCCACATACCTCTTAAAAATGCAAGTACATATTTACATTCTTTCGTCTTTAGCCTTATAAATAAATAAAAATAAAAAGCTTTATTAATTGCACATAGACAATACAACTGAAATTTAAGAAATAAAGTTAGATCATCATTAGGTAATTCATCAAAAAAACATTAATAATTATTAACAATAAATAGATGAATCAATTAAAATTAACAAAACTATGAAGTTATACATAAAATAACTTTACATTGATTTAAAAGATTGTTTGATTGAATAAACAATTGATATATTTTATAATAAACAATAATAATAATAAACATTTTACTTTGATTGATTAGATATTTGATTAAGTAGCTACCATTATAATAAATTGTTTATAAAGTAAAAGTAAATAAATGCCTTAATTAAAATAGATTCAATTACTGATGACAACATCAAATTACTACAAATAATATCAATCTGAATCTGAATCATCTGAGATTTGTGTAGCCCCTACGGGTAAAAGCCTCCTCCAAAGAAGTTAGCCGCTTTTATCCCGGTAAAGTTTATTATATATATTTTTTAAGAGGATAATGATTTTATTTGCTTTTTGTCTCGTGTAGATTTTTCTCTGGATGGTTCGTCTTTAGCCTTACTCATTCATAAATACTCATCGTTTTTTTTAAACCATGTCCTGCTTTATAGGTAGCTACTATCGCTGGTAACCTGATGATCAAGCATACATATAATGTATTCCAATCAGATATATATCTGATCTTCTATACTGTTGGAGCTCAGCTAACTATCAGTATGTAAAATTCTCTAAAATAATAGCATTTCCAACTAGATTTTGCGATTTTAATACTGTTATAAAATTTTAGTGGATTACTATGGATGCGAACAAACAGTTACAATGCCAAACTTCTTGAAAATAAATATGAAAGGAAAAGTCATTGTAAACGTAATGTTTCCGCCATTGACCAGCGCATACAAAGTTTTTACTTACAAGGTAAGATAACAGAAAACACAGTACAAATCCTACAGTATTTTATAAAGATTGCAAATTGAATTCCAAACATAACATTATTTCATATTTTATTTTAGCTTATGCCTAGAGCTCAAAGTACCCATGCCATAGTCAACCTTGGTTTCCTCTGCAAACTTGACCATCGCAACTTGGTTGAAGAGTCTAGAATCATATATGGTGCTCTTTCAGTCAACTTTGACAGAGCAGTATCAACTGAAGCTTACCTGCTGGGAAAGGACTTGTTTACCAACGATACCCTGCAAGGAGCTCTGAAGGTGTTGGATGGAGAGATGATTGTAGATGCTCATCCACCTGAACCAGGTGTTGATTACAGGCGGTATATTGCAAAGGCGCTGTTCTATAAGGTAAGAGAGTATATGTAATACTTGGCCGCGTATTTCAAGGGTCTGCACTCTATTGAACCGAACGCATCAATTTTTTTTTTTTTAAACATATTGAATTAACGGGGCCCTGCTTTCTAAACCACAAGTTTACTCTCACCTCGGATACTAGGGTTCATGAAAATTTTAATATTAACAGGTACATAATACTAAGGTATTAGTAATAAGGTCATTGATTTAGACTAAAAATTATATTTTATTCCAATACCTCTTTGTGTATGCGTATCTTTTTAGTTGTGTATAGACTGTATAGCACAAGACAATTATGACATCGTCTTGTGCTATCTCAATTGCTACCTATTGCATTACAGATGACACGATTTCAAGATTGTGTTGATGACATCAGAAATGTATTCCAAAAAACATTTAAGAACAAGCTTAATTTATATTTCAGGCTCTTTTGAATCTCTGCTCTACACGATCAGCACGGTATGAATCTGCCATCGTAGATTTACACCATACGAGACCTGTATCAGACGGAAAACAGACGTTTACTACAGACACATCACTGTGGCCTTTCAACCAGCCCATTCCTAAATTAGAAGCAACGGTAAGTAATAATAGGGTATGAATTGAAGAAAACAAAAAGGTGTCGATTGATAATGTCTGAATACTATAAAAACTTTTTAACAAAAAATCAAACCGACTTCCAGAGCAAAAAACTACAAAGAAAAAAAATAATTTCTTTTCCGAAGTCGGTGTCTTATGTACCCTTTTTTTCAGTTTTTCGACACCGACTTCGGAAAAGAAATTTATTTTTTGCTTTGTAGTTTTTTGTTCTGGAAGTCGGTTTGATTTTTTGTTAAAGAGTTTTTATTTTTCTCTTTTTAGTTTTGGTAGGTACCTCCAATTAACATGATTATCATTTATAGCTAAAGTACATCTCATGGCGATTCCAATAAGCCCAAACACGACTAGGATACATTATTTTATTATAGAGTTCCAGTGCCTACCTTCCGGCTTTATCATCAGATCAGTTCGATAGTGCCATTTTCATCAGTATCATTTATTTATTAGTATTTGCTTCATCATAGGAGTTCCAGTGGCCATCTGTGATCTTCTTCATCAGTTTCACTTCACCAAGTGATACTTTCTGAGTGCAAATGATTGCATTGTTGATGAAAATACCAAAATCGCTATAATATATTTGCCTATAATATTTGAGGAGTGCCCGCGGTTTCTCTAGGATTCCATCATCAGATCCTGACCTGATGACTATGGGACCAACTAGGAAGTATACATTTTCAAACAAAAGAAGAATTTTTGAAATCGGTCCAGGCGTGTTTGAATAATCGGGGAACTTACATAAAAAAAAAAAAAAATCCGACGAATTGGGAACCTCCTCCTTTTTTTGAAGTCGGTTAAAAATAAAATTGTCTGCTTCTGTTTGTTTCTTTGCTTACTATCACGCAACGGATTTTTATGCAGTTTTGATTATCACTCATTAGAAAAGCGAAAATTGAGGAAGGCTTGTTGTAACGTAACGTATAGCTCAGTGGAGCTATACATAAGCCACGTTAATAAAATCAAGATCAATATAAACTAAAATTAATAAAAAGGATCCAGAAGTATAAACTATAGGCCGGCTTCAGACGACGTGGGCAGCTAACCAGGAGCAGGTCGGGCAGGAAGGCGTGGAATGCCCGAGGTAGGCAGGTGAGCAGGCACAACGACGGACAAGCAGGCAATCGGGCTGGTAGACAGGTAAACAGGACCTCGGGCAGATGGTCATGGCAGGCAATCGGGCAGGTAGGCAGGTGAGCAGTAAGGAGTGTGGAGGCTGGCTATGGCTCAATACGCCAAACAGCGAGGCCTTTGATGCCACGAGATGGCCGTTGAGGGTAAGTTTCCAGGAAATAATGCTATCGGGAACCACACATAATATATATTTAATTGGAGCACTTCAGAAAGTAATTCATTTACATGAGCTGGTAATTCACAGTTTTAAGAGTTTCAGAATAGAAAATACACTTCGTATTCTAGTACACAGTATCTCACGGTCTTTGGGGGCTCAGTCCAGATTCAAAACTAAAAAGCTGAAGCCCGTTTTTCACTCGTTCTGTCATCCCTTCTAAACTTCAAATTCAAATCTCAATAAGACCAGAACGAATTAAAACGGCTTTACAAAGGCGGGTCAGTCTGCGCTGACCTTACAATAATGTACAACTAGCATGGAAAGGTCTAGGTAGTCCATGGTACCTATGGTATGTCTATGGCTTAAGAAAATAAAATGGACAGACACATGTCATGTCAGATGAAAATGTCAGAGTATAAAAACTTCCGTAATTTAGTAATATAAATTAAGTTAAAGAATACAAATCAACCAGAGATAACTAAACATATGCTTTACAGGTAATAAGAATATCAAAGAATACTTATAAAAGAGTTACAAAAATTGATACAATATCAAAAGATATGAAGATGGTTTGTAGATTGTTGTGAAACGTTAGTAGATGTGGAATAAATACCACATTGTGTATGTTAAAGTTTTAATATACCAGTAAAAGTTGTATTATACCAGTCCGGACAGATTGTATAATTGGTCTTCTGCGAAAAAGTATTTAATGTGAGTGATTTCAAAAGCAGAGGGGCTTAGTAATAAAATAAAGAGTTACTTTGTATGAATACATAACAAACAAACAATTTATTTGCAAATTATTAATATTAGCAAAAGAAAAATTTACATAGTTTGGTAATCAAACGGGATGGCTGAACTTTATATATATTACATTATCATAAATCTGTTATAGTATAGTATATTATCATAAAACATATAATCTTTGGCGATTGTAATATTGAAACACTGAAAAAAAAAAAAAACGAATGACTTAATTTCTATACTTAGTAATAATAATTTAATAAAAACTCCATAAAACTGTCTACGAGTAAAAACACATGTTTGAACTTAATAGTACGTAACATTCACAACGCTAATCCTGCAATTGACTCTTCACTCACATCTAGCGCTTTTAGACCACGAATCAGCACAATCAATAACGGTTATCTTAGAAACTGATCTTGAAGTTAAAGACATTCATAGCTTTTGGTTTAAAAGTGTAGGCGAGCTCAGTGACGAAAATATAATTAAGTTCAATAACTGCATCTCAATTCTATCCTTTTCCGAATTTTACGAACCTCAAACAACAAATGAGCCTTCGATAGACTACGCGATATAATAACCCTTTTCTACAATCTATGCTTCCTATAGTTAAAGTTAAAAATACTTGAAAACAATTGAAAAATAGATTAACCATTAGTATAAAAGATGCTGCATTATAAAACGATGTATTATATTTAAAATACCATACCTCCAAACATAACAAAAAACAAAACAAAAAAAAAAATATGACGACTACACTCAAATACTGCAAAAAATTAATACACAAGGCGCAGTAGATTAATAGCTTAGACCAAATTAATAAGGCCAAAAATTGAAGTTAATTGGCCTGGAACTTGATTAAAACAAACACAAATAATATGAAGTTATACGTATTCTCTGAAGTTGACGCAGTTAATGCTCACAGTAAAGTTCCTAAGCCACACCAATCAAACAATCCAAACCAAATATGTGAATTATTTATTGATTATTATATATCCCAAACAAAGACGACCAATAAGGCTCATAATAACGTGACTTAAAAATTATCACTTCTCAAAATCAGTCTAAGAAATAATAACTTAACTGAATATGTCGATCTGAGCACTAAAGTGTTAAAAATATTTGTAATGAGTTTAGTGTCTCCCTTAACCTACATACAAGAAGGAGTATTACCAGCAAATCTGAAAAGGTCAATTGTAAAACCTCTTTATAAAAAAGGTGTAAAAACTGACATGAGCAATTATCGCCCAATAACGTAAATCCAAATCCTATCTAAAATATTATTTGGCACAAATTAAAGACAATTGTAACGATTCGACCTTTCTTTTAAATTCAAAATTACCAGCATTCAATCACCCTTCCCAGAAAGGTGTGTGTTCGCATGTAGAATCCAAATTAAGTGAAGGTGACATTAGGGGAGCGGCCAGGCTATTGTTCAGTAGTGATGAGGTGGCGACTTACTTTCCAGAAATAATTTCAGCCTTGGAGAGTAAACATCCAGCGCCTGCGGATGATCTCACCTTCCCCGACCCACCCAACACCCCGATCTCAATTCATCATTTATACAGGTTTCAGCCCCCCCAGTTGATTGCAGCCGTGAGCTCCTTCCGAAGCGGTTCCGCTGGCGGCCTCAACGGCCTGACTCCTCAACATTTAATAGATCTTTTAAGTTCAGGCGCCAGTGACGCTGGTGAGTCTCTTTTGAAGGAGCTTTCGGCTCTAGTCTAGAGAGAGGCAAGAGGGACGGCGGTATTCGTCCAATTGCTGTCGGGTGCACCTACAGGCGCATGGCAGCCAAAATATGCTGTAAACTGTATAGTAAAACTCTAAATACTAAATTGCAGCCCCTACAGCTTGGCTTTGATTCCAGAGGGGGTTGTGAGGCTGCCGTAAATGCTTTTTCCACTTTTTTGAATTCCGGTAAGGGTGAGGTTATCCTCGAGGATGACGTTAAAAACGCCTTTAATTCCGTCAACAGGGACACTTTGTTGGCTGAAGCAAAAAAAGAGTTCCCAGAAATGTTCGGCTTTTTGTGGCAATGCTACAGGCACCCATCAAAATTATTATACAAAGACAATGTTTTGGAATCTTCAATTGGTTGCCAATAAGGTGACCCTCTCGGGCCGGTCATTTACAGTCTGGCTAATCATCCGATCATTCAAAAACTAAATTCAAAATTTAACGTATGGTATTTTGGATGATGGAACACTAGGAGGTGACGTAGACACCGTTTTAGCAGATTTCCAATTCCTGAAAGAGCAGTTCAAATCCATCGGCCTAGACCCTAACCACTCCAAATGTGAAATTTTTCTTTGTGATAACCGACCCTACAGAACTTCCATAGCCCCAGAGATTAAAATTTTAGATAAAAGTTCACTGCACCTCCTAGGTTCCCCAATTTTGTCAGACAGTTTTTCTTCATTCATTGATGGCAAAATTGAACATTTTAATGATATTTCGGATAGACTTTCAAAAATGAACCTTCATTCGGCTTTAACTCTCATTAGGTACTGCTGTTTTGGACCAAATTTTATGTATTTTCTCCGCTCTTCCCCTTTATGGAAGACTTGACCTGGAAAAAATTACGAAATTATTCGATGCACTCTGGCATCTATCTTAAATGTGGCCTTGGATGACCGAGCCTGGACGCAAGCCACGCTACCCATTCGCTTCGGTGGGCTCGGCATCCGCAAAATTTCTAGTATAAGCCTACCGGCGTACCTGTCTTCGGTCCACAGCACTGAAACGTTAACCACTAAAATTTTATCCCTGTCACTGGTGAACTGAAGTGCCGTGCTCGACCGACGCAGTGTGCGCCTGGAAAGTGGCTTGCCAGAATACAGCGTTGCCCGTGAACCCATCTTCCTAAAGACAGTAGGATGAGCCGCTCTGCAGATTGGTACGTAATAAACTCATAAATACATCCACCAATACTGCTGAGCGTGCTCGCCTACTGGCTGTGGGTGAATGGGAGTCGGGCCTCTGGCTACAGGTTTTACCGTCACCCAACTTAGGTACAATGTTGAGTGACACTACTTTCCGGATCGCTACATGTCTGCGCCTAGGCTCTCCTAGCGGAGCTCCACATCCTTGTCAATTTGGTGAAGCAGTCGACCGCCTCGGACACCATGGCCTATCCTGCAGTAGGAGCGCTGATTGGATAGTACTGCACGCCATCATTAATGACATCATACGTCGAGATGGTCATTATAAAATTTTCGAAAGTAACCCCAAGCTAATTATCTTACTGGACTGGGTTTTGTTTTTGACGTTTGGTTCTAGAGGAGCACTAGGCAGGAATTTTCGGCAATTCAACCTTTAAGGAGGTGAAAAGTGGCAATATTTATTTATAAGAGAAATCGAATTCCTTGGGGATAAAGTTAATAATCAAAATTTACATAAACTACCCCCTAGATAGGGTTACGGGGTGTTAAAGATTTTTTGAGGAATCGTATTGCGCAACGTAACTGCACATAAGAAATCATTTATAGGGTAAACGAAATAACTCGAACGGAGTCGCGGGCGTAGTGCTAGTATATAATAAAATTCGGAGGTCCATAATTGGGAAACAATACGTCGTAGGGCTATGCTTCTCGGAACCTAAATGGTTTTTATGGTTAAGGTTAACTCGAAACTGAAATAAAATTGCAAAATTACCGTAAAAAAAAAAAAAAAGTTCTCGCGCCATAGTGCCCCTAAGGCTTCACTCCAAACCAGGTGAGCTCATTTGGGCGGATAATGCCCCGTGAACCACTTCATGCAGCTTTTCACCAGGATGCTCACTGATACCATGAAACCACCAGGGTCCATCAGGGTCTCATGCCTGACGAATCCTATAGACAACATCTCAATTTGGCTTTTAAATTTAGAGAGTGCCTGCCATACGAATGATTTAAAATCAGCGAACTCACGTGATAGTGCCGATAGCTCCAGTGTAGGCCGAGTTTCAGTGGATGCAGCTTAAGCTTGTTTTGTGCCATCCGTGAATTAAACAGCTGCTCTAGATGTTCCAGACTTGTGGCCAATTTTGAGTCCATAGTGGTTGAAAAGAAATAATAAGATTGAAGATTGACTTAAAAATTATATAAAGTGAGAGTAGGGTGGTAAATATTAATAAAATATAATTAAAACATAAAACATTATTGAAATATAATTACAATCAATTAAAAACTAGGAGCTGTCTCAGAAATATAATTAAAATCAATTAAAACCTGGGCGCTGTCTCAAAAGCGTGTTTACCGAGAGTCTACCCTTAAAGAAGGTCTAGTTTACATCAAAGACATTCCTGGGGGGTGACCATAAGCTCTTAGAGCAAGGTTATTTTGAGATCGCGTAAGTGACAGATGTATACAAGTCATATACATGTGTCCCTTACACACACTCTAAATAACCTTGCTTTAACAGCTTATGGTCACCCCCCAGAGGCGACAGGTAGGGATACTATTCGCTGATCAAACACTGAACACAACAATAATGATGAAGAGTGACAATAACTAAAACTTACAAAATGAAATCATCCAAGCTCTACACATTGCAATCGATTGGCTAAAAAAAAATACTTAAAATATGACTAAAACAAACATAATTTATGACAATTTCAAACATACAATGCAAACATAAATACATTCGACATTCATTATAAAGATTCTCACTTTACCACTGTCGATAATTGTGTATTCTTGGGTTATAACGGTCGATAAAAATTGCAATTTGAAAACACACAGATAAAATTTTACTAAAAAAGATCGTTTTATATATGTCTTGAAAATAATTAGACAAACAGTAAACTTAAATGATATGTATCATCCGTACTAAATACTCAGTAGTTTTTGACAGAGTTTTAAAGTTAAAAAAAATTTCTCTGAGCAATTTGTGGAGCTCACTTTTTAGACAGCTGTAAGCCACTACATAAAAAACTTAAAATTTCACACATTTTTTTTTGGTGAAGCGAGCGGGCGTATCAGATTTTTACTGGCTAAAACCCAACCGCGTTCCTTCAGTAACTTGTATCACGGCTGCGGTAAATCTCTTTCAAATTTTATCCTCGAACCAGACAGGCATCGGCCCTTGCGGACCCCGTCAGTTTTTGCTGACAACTCTTTGAGGCGCGCATGGAACACTACGCGCCGTCGACTCGGGCTTGTTCCTTATCAAACGGCGAGCTACCCATTACTTGTCGTCCGCAAGCCCGTGCCTACGGTGGCCGGGAATCGGCTTGCGACTCCCGACGCCCAAGGCGTCTCCTGCAGTGGCTAGGGGCTTGAGGGCGCCTCCGTTCAGTCTCCCTCACGCGTTCCACCTCGTCCTTCGTGAGCATTACTGCTTCGCAGAAGGAGATGACAGCTTTCCATGCCCTCTCGCTCAGTACGATATGGCCATACCGTACCTTGTACCGTATGGCCTGAACCAGGGCCAGAAGTGACACGGCGGTGCTCCGCCTAAGCGGAAAAAATCTCCACCGTATGATCCACCGTGTCCTCCAAGCGATCTAAACAATGGTGACACCCGGGCGTTTCCTCCCGCCTTATCCTGAACAGGAACCTCCTGAAACAGCCGTGTCCGGTGAGGACCTGCGACAGGCAGAATGTGAGGACACCGTGGTGCCTCTCAAACCACTCCTCAAAGAGGGGCCTTTTCGCCGCAATTGTGGCGTGCCCAGCACTGGGTTGTGACAGTCGCTCTCCCCATGTCGCCGTAAGATCCTGCCGGAGCTGAGTCTGCTGAGCCATGATTTGTCGTGGCAATGGAGTTTCGCCTCGGCGTTTCGCCTCCTCGCGCCACTCCCAAATGTGCGCGAGGACTTTTGCCTCCAGATCCCATGGCGGCAATCCGGCAAGGAGGCTCGCTGCCTCACCGCAGACCGTGCGTTATCCCCGGATGGATCAGGCTGGTTGCCACCTCAGGGAACACGCCCACATCGGTACGCCGTAAAGGGCCATGGACCGCACGGCCCCCACGTAGAGCCTGCGGTAGAAGGCTTTTGGACCCCCTAGATAGGGCAGGAGTCGCTTGAGGGCAGCCCCGGCCCGCTTCAGTCTGGGAGCCAAACATCGCATATGCTCCACGAAATTTCAACGGCTGTCGACGACTAGTCCCAGGTACTTCATCGTCGACCAGATGACGATGTGAACCCTTTCTACCGTTATTTGGAAACCCGGCGGTGCGCGTTCCAAGGACAATGAAAACAATTTCTGGATCCTCTCAACGACTGTTGCAACCCCGCGTGTCGCTAATTGAGCAGCTGCCTGGTGCGACCTCTCTTGCACCAGGACTAGCGTGTCGTCAGCGTAGCAAATTACGACTGATGATGACTGACGCCGCTAGTGAGGTCGGCGCGCAGCACCCAGTCGTACCCGATGTCCCACAGATACGGCCCCAAGACCGATCCTTGTGGGACACCGCACGACATCTCTCGCCGGTTCTACTATCACTGGTGACCGGGGTAGATGACGGCCCTGTCCGTAAAATAGGCCTCGACTATACGACAGAGTTAGGGTGGCATCCGGTGGTACCAGAGTGCCTCACGGAAGCAACTCCAGGGCAGTTTGTTGAAGGCATTAAGCGATGTCTAGAGACACCGCCAAGACGAACCCACCCTTGGCTACTGCATCCTCTGTCGTGAGGGCTCACACGCGCATGATGGCGTCCACCGTTGATGCCCCCCCCTTTTTTTTTTTCTAGCGTGGAGAAATGCTCACGCAAACGGCGCTACCACGGGGAGATAGCGCAGTTATGTGGGACTCTAACCCACTAAAACTTCACGGTGTACTCCTATGCCGCTTAAGGGGGGAACACGGGTACGCGTTAGCACCCACCGCGAACCCGCCGCGGCTGTCCGTCACCGGGCCCTCCTATGGGGAGTACCCCCCATCACCGGCGCACCAGAACACACTGTGCGCCATGACCACCCCAGGGACCAAACCAGCGCATAGGTGCCAGACGACCCCGTGTATGGCACACTTGGTCCCCTTGTGACGGGTCAGGGTCAATGGCCCCGCCACCTACCATTTTTCGGCCGCAGGGGATAGGGAGAGCGGCCAACGCTATACCGCCACTCCCCATCCCCTGCGGCCCCACCGCGTCCGCCATCAGACGGTGGTGACCCCGTCTAGGCTGCAGAAGGTTGGGCGAGCGTCGCACCGCAATACCGGCACTCCTCTCCCGCCGCGGCCTCGAACCCACAGCCGCGATATCGTAAGGGTATGAGAGACCCCATACGACATCGCAGCCCGCCTCAGTTGCGATGTCGCCTAGGCAGCACCGCAACCTACATGTTGGCCGCTACGTCTTCGGCTTATCGGCAAAAGCCTTGACGAGCGGCCTCTCACGGGTTCCTCTTCGCTTCACCGTGGGTGACCAAGCCACGGTTACTGAGCCTCCCCGCATCGACAATGCGGGAACCCACCGGGAGAGATAGATCGCCCCCTGCGGCAACCAAATTGGCTCTCGCCAGATCCGATCCGTCCCACATAAGCTGACCGACGAGGCGGTCTGCAATTATAATTTCAAAGAGCTTGGCCATCTCGTCGAGTAGCATGATGGGCCAGTAAGAAATTCCACTCTTGTCATCTATACCAATATTATAAAGAGGAAAGATTTTTTTGTTTGTTTGTACCGAATAGGCTCCGAAACTACTGGACCGATTTTAAAAATTCTTTCACCTATGGAAAGCTACATTATTCCCCAGTAACATAGGCATAAACAATTTTTACGGGAGCAAAGCCGCGGGGGTCAGCTAGTGTTTATATATTTTTGAAATATATTTTTGGAGGGTAGGCGCCAGTGTTTCTGTTTACATTGTTGTCCGTATTATATTACGTTTAAAAAATTAAAACAAGTACGGATGCTTCGTGAAAGGAAGAAAAGTGTTAAAAGAGCCAAAGACTTATAACATACATTGTAGTCACTGGTCTATAACAAGTGAATGACGCTAAATAGTGAAAATAACACGGGCGAAAGAGATCACCCCGAGTGCTATCTCGTTGTCACCCTGCAACTTTAATTACCGTGTGAAACCGTGAAAAAAGTGTGGACTATCCATTAATATAAAAATAAAAAAATAAATAATAAAAATGTTTATTTGCACCTTCAAAAATTAACATAAAGGAACAGGTTTACAATAAAATAGGCCGAAAGGTAGTTACATTATTTAACCTGTTACGAGTCTCAACTAATACCTAAGCTAAGATAACTTAATATCTTGTAATATAGGTATCAGTGACCACCCTCATTTGTGTTCACATAATATTAATTGTACATTAGAGCCAAAAAGATAAATACAGTTCCATAATTAATACTTTAAATTCCCGTTAAACAATCAATCAAGGCTAGGCACATTCTAAGTACAAAAATAAACCAGGCAAGTAAAACTGTTTCTTTCTCATTCTGTCCAAAAACAATTCAAATATAATTAGAATGCTTATAAATTTACAATGCAAGAGGAAAAAAAAAAAAAAAATTTGAAAATATAATAATAATAAGTTTGAGGTAATTATTTAACACTACTAAGGAAATTATTTGATCAGGAAAAGAATTTAAGAATGATTGTGATTGTGTGTTGTGTTGTGTCATGCGAGTGTGCGTGGAAGAGGATGTGAGTGTGGGAGTGAGAGTGAAGATGTGTGTGGAGTGTGTATGTGTGTGAGGGTGTGACTATGTATGTGATGTGTCTATGCATGAGTTTGGCTACAGATAACAAAAAACTAGCAATAGTTTGGCCTTTACAATACATAAATACCTGCAACTTACGAAGTATTTATGCAGGGACATGAAACAATTTTTCAGTTTCGTCATATGTGAGTGATAGGAGCCAGCTAATCACTTTCCGTTTACACTCTCTCTTTGTCAAGGAAAAAATTTCATTTTGTTTGTTAGCCATGTTATACAGTCTTGGGCCTAGGAACAAGTTAAATCTTTGAGCAAAAGATGTTCTACAAGACACAGATTTACATAATTCTAACCGCCTTCTTTCTGTACTTCCTTTTTCAGTCATGGTATTTAGCCTGACACAGGCATGTTGTCTCACAATTAACAATAGTACAAATAGTTTACGTACCGTAAGTACATTACTAACCCTGTAAAGCTCCGTGGTGGAAAAGTACATGGGCTTAAAGTAACTAACCTTAAGCAAAGCTCTTTGAGCACGTTCTATAATTAAATTATGCGTTTTGGCAGCACCGCCCCAGATAGTGATGCAATAAGTTATTACTGCTTGGCACAATGAATAGTAGATCACTTTCATTAAGTTGGTATTAGCTGAGTATCTGATTTTTTTGAATACATAGATAAGTTTTCTAATTCTGTTTGCAAGATTAATAATATGATTTTTAAAGTTCAAATTTTTGTCAAATATAAGACCTAAATATTTTATAGATTCAACGGAAAACAATGACGGACAGGAGCAATTTACAGTTTCAGTATTACAAGTGTGAGCGATTAAGTGATGAGTCAGTTGACGCGATTTACCGGGGTTCCGGATTGAGAAAGGTATGAATTTAGTTTTGACTGTATTTAGTGAGAGATGATTTATGGCAAGCCATTTAGTGACCATATTAAAACCAAATTGTGCCTTTTGGTAAACTTCATCCCAAGTGTCTCCATGGAAGGTTAGGGTTGTATCATCGGCATAGGAAATAATTTTACAATTTTCGATATTAAGTTCTGTAAGCTCATTAATGTACACTATGAATAACGTTGGGCCCAGAATACTACCCTGTGGCACTCCATGGGTTACAGGCAGATCATCACTTGTATAATTTGAAATTCTGGAATTTTAAATATATTTTTTGGAAGATAAAACAAAATTTAAACATTGTTTAAATACACAAATCTGATACCTGCATGACGTGGCAAGACGTCACCTTAGAACGTACCCAGCGCCATCTCTTAAAATCTTTTTTTTTTTTTTTTTTTTTTTTTAAAAAACCTTGCCCCACACTAGGAATGTCTTCCTGTATCGTGGGTGCGTTTACAAACATATAAACTCACATACACAACACCCAGAGCTGGAACAACTATCTGTCGGTCATACAAATATTTGTTCCGTGCGGGAATCGAACCCGCGACACGCAGCGCAGCAGTCAATCGCTCAACCACTGCGCCAACCGTGCGCCCATGCCAAGCTGAGAGTACTACGGCAATAAACACCGATCCACGCTCACCTATCGATCAAGACTACCATTTGGGCTATCAGTACGGAAGTTCGTCCATACAGGACACTACTAGTACCAAAACAAACCTATGATATTTCAAACCCCACTTGAAGAGTATCGAATCAATTAAAATCGACAAGAAACAACCAAAAAATGGAAGTCGAAGTGGCTGTATATGCGAAGTGCTAATATTCGGCTTGCTACAGTCGCAATTGCATCCCAGCCAAGCTGTTCCGGCTCCTATGGACGGCAGGATCTATCTTAAAGAAACGGTTTCTGCGGTTTGCAGCCACGAGAGCGCATCGCTTAGCTTTCTTTTGTTTAGTTTTCTTTAATGTGATGCAACATTATGTTGGCAATATTTTTATGTAAAGACGATATTTTTCTTTGTTGTTTTTTCTTGATTTACCCGTATGTATGAAATCGAGAAGTACCTCATCATTACATTGACGACGTTTATTGATACGGTTGTATCTATTGTTTTATCCTTTTTAATAATTGACTTTATAATACTGTACATGACATACCTAATCTTATAATTATTGAATAATTAATATTGGATATTATTGATCAAAAATGCTTAAACTTTTTACATTTTTAACTAGAACTAATATTTTTTTTTTATTATTGTTAGAGCTTTGTGTGATATTGGTTGTAAGTGTAACCAGATAGATTATTTTTTTGTATTTGTTGTTCATGCGAATATTGTACGTTTGTATACGCCCGAATGAGTGCCCTGTCCGCAATGTTTTCTTGTCCTCACTGTCCTGGGTCTTCACGTGCGTTTAGTTCGCATGGGCTCAAAGTCCATGTGGGCCGTATGCACAGGAGTGCGCGTCGGCTTGTCACCGCTCATCAAGCGTCGTCTATTGTCACCGATTCCCTGCCGGTGAGCCAGGTGCTGCTAGTATTGCACCCTTGCCCCCTGGAAACGCTCTCGGTCTTGAAGGTGAGTACGCCAATACTTAGGCACGTTCCTAAGGCAGCGCGCTTCTCACTTTTGCGTTCGGTGCGCTGAGAGTTCCTTCGAGGCGCTCCTAGAAACATGACGGCAAAGGTGAAGGCAAACATCGAGTCGGTTAGTGCTGGCCAGCTTGTGGATGAGTCGGGTTGTGTGGCAGGCTTTTCTAAGTCGCGTGGGTCTCGAAAAGCCATCGATTCTAAAGTTTCGAGGGGGACCTTCGAGGAGCGGTTCGGTTGCTGGTTTTGGACGACTCGTTCGTGCAACACGACCCTGAGACGCTAAGAGCCCTTGCGGCCAAGCACCCAAGCCCGTCACGTCCGCTTAATTTTTCATCGGCGCCGGACTCGTCATTTCCTAGTGTTACTGCGTCAGTGGAGGACGTAGTGCTGGCCCTGAGGTCTTTTTGTAGTGGTTCTGCGGCAGGCATGGATGGAATTCGTCCGGGGCATTTGAAAGAGCTAACATCTGGTTCGGCGGGTGAAAGTGGGGCTTCTAATCTATTCTTTAGTGATAGTCTCATTTCGTCTCAAGTGGGAGCGCAGCAGGGGGACCCATTGGGGCCACTTGTTTTCAGTTTAGCAATCCACAAAGTCATCTCTGGATTAAAATCGTCTCTGAACCTGTGGAACCTAGATGATGGTATTATTGCTGGATCACCGGAAGAGGATTGCCAGGACCTGGAGGTTCTCGTTCCTCAACTCAAGGAGCTGGGTCTAGAGGTGAATCCCTCCAAATGCGATTTTTTTCCCTGTGACGTTGGAGCTTGTATACACTTCTCACGCTTCGGTTCTCATTTACCTGGCCTTAAGGAAGTTTCTCCTCTATCTTTTTCCCTTTTGGGATCTCCCATTTTTCTTGACGGAGTGCCAGAGGCCATTTCCTCCCGTAAGCAGCTGCTTAAGCAGCATGGGGGCAGCAGTTCCTGACGCAACGCATGTTCAGCGCGCGTGGGACGTTGTCGTCGCTGCTCGGGGAGGTTCCCGCGTCACCATGCGCTCAATGATATTGTGCGGAGGGCATTGGTGTCGGCAGATGTCCCCTGCGTGCCGGAGCCTCCGAGTCTGTGTAGGACTGACGGAAAGAGGCCGGATGGACTGACCCTGGTGCCTTGGAAAAACGGCATGTGTTTAATATGGGACGCAACTTGCGTCAGCACTGTTGCCGCCAGCCACCTTGGTCGCACCGTCCTCTCGCCGTCAGCGGCGGCGGAAGACGCCGCTGAGAGGAAGAGGGTGAAGTACGCACTGTTGGAGGGCCGCTACCATTTTGTACCCATTGCCGTATAGACCATGGGTGGTTGGGGCACTGAGGCCAAGAGGCTCATTAGTGAGATAGGGCACAAGCTCCGTGACAAAACGGGTGACTCCCGCTTCGGCTCGTTCTTTGTGCAAAGGTTAGCAATTGCCATCCAACGTGGCAATGCAGCAAGCGTTATGGGCACCTTTGCCCCGGGAACAGTTAGGGGCGGGTTATTTGACTAGTTATAAGACAGATTTTTGACGTGACGTTGTGACTTTGACATCTAATTTTAATGTATGTATTATTTGTGTGACAATATTATTAATAAATTGCAGAATATACTTTTGTTTAGAAACTACAATTTATTTGAAACTAGGGCTGACAGGCCAAATAGCAGAACACGGCATAAAGATAGACTTCGGATGCCATCAATAAAACTAGCATTATTCAAGAAAAATGTATATTTCATTTACATTTGACCATTTGACAGACTATTATTTACAATCATTTACCTAATAGTTTACTTTAGACTTACCGCTGACAACGTGTAAAAAATACTTTACAAACTATGCGAAGCGAGTGAGTGAATAAATCGACACGAGTCGGGAACCATCTGACGTACGAGTATCATATAACATTTTACTATGCATTGTGCGAGGAAATAAAAAAATATATCTGAACCAAGCAAGAAATTAATAAAATGGCGGGCTTATTCAAGTGCGCTCAGCATAGCCACAGATTAACTAATAGTTCCTCTGGCATATATACTGCGCATGTGCAAATAGCTGTCTCGTCGTAACGCAAAAAGGCGCGAGCAAAATAAACGTTCTGCCAAACATATTTAATGAATATTTAAAATATTTTTTTTGATCAATTTCTAAATCTAGAATAATTAAAAACGCCTTTAATGAAGTATCAGTTTTAGTAGTTTTATTTTACCTTTTATATGAATGATAATCTGTACCTAACTAATTGGTAAAACTTTTCTAAAATAATAACAACTCTATGCGTCAGTCTTGTGCGTGCGCGCCTGGCGTATGGCTGTGTTTCGTACATCTAAGTAAAAAATACGTAATACTGCGACGTATCTATTAGAGACGTTTGTTTCATTCTAATATTGAAAACGCATAAAATGCTGAAGTGTAGAAAATGCAACAAGGTTGTGTCGATTGCGAAAGATGAGATCATTAAATGCAAAGGATCTTGTGAAGCAGTCTTCCATAAAAAGTGCGTTACGAGAGCTACCTTCAAAAATGAAAAGTGTGAAGATTGTGTCTCTCCGCCTGGCTCGCAACCTTGCTCACCTAGTCTTGAAGAACCGAATATCGCATTAACCCTAGCTGATATGAACAAAAAAATGGATGTGGTTTAGAAAATGGAGAAAAGACTAAGTGAGTTGGCCGATCTCGTTGATTTCGTATCTGAAAAATACGATAATCTGTTGGAGTACCAGAAATCAACGGAAACAAAAATCAGAGCTCTAGAAAACATAAATGCACATTTAGAAAAATACAACAAATCACTAGAAGAACGTGTGAATGAGTTGGAAGAGAAAGACAAGGAGAAAAAGGTGGAGTTAGCTGGATTGGAGAAAAAAGAAAACGAAGTTGTTGCCAAATTAGTTTCTCAGGTTGCTCAAAAGCTCCAGATGGACGTTAGTCAGATTGAGCACGCAGAGAGGGTAGGCCGTGAAAAACCAGATAACGGTAAACCTCTGCCCGTTGTAATAACACTGAGAACAAAAGAAGCCCGTGATAAGTGGATCGCAAGTCGCAAAAAACGTTTGACCAATGGCGAAGTTTATGGCACAAATAATGATAGTCGTATCTATATAAACGAGAATCTCACAAAATTTAAAGAAAACCTTCTGTGGGTTACGAAGAACCAGCTTAAGAAAACCTACAAGTACATTTGGATTCAGGATGGGAAAATACTCATAAGAAAAAGTGACGATCAAAAGAAAATAATGTCAATTAGGAGTGAACGTGATATTGAACGATTCATGGATAGCAATGTAGCTACGGCGGCTTGCTAGTTGTAGTTATATGTATGCGTCTAGCGCACACATAGTGCGAAGTGAACGTTGCGAGTATCATTAAGACATAAACAAATAATAATGGATCGATTCGATGTTATTGTGGCCTTGGAGTGTCAATTTTCAAGGTTCATAAGTGCAACCACATGGGTCCAGAGCATATCTAGCAACACCAAATACCTACATACAGTGCACTTAAATATTCGGTCCCTTCGAAAAAACTTTAATGAAGTGATAATTTTTCTAAAAAAATGCTCTAAGAATATAGAAATTTTAGTGCTGACAGAGGTCAACATCAAGGAAGCCGAGTTATCATTGTACCACATAGAGGGGTACAATATATTTGCAAGCACGAGGGAGAACTCAAGAGGAGGAGGTGTGCTTATTTATGCTAAGGATTATCTTGTTTTTAATGCAAATAAAACCCTGACAGGTTCTCTGGAAGGCCTTCATGGTAAACTCACTTTTAAGCGTTCAACTATAAATATCCTTGCAATCTATAGACCACCTAGAACGAATAAGTTGTTATTCGTTGATGAAATGGAGCAGATAATTAGGAAGATCCCAGCGAACGAGGACGTCATCATATTAGGTGACGTCAACATACATCTGTTAGGAGTGAGTGAATGTCATCAAATATCAAAATACAAGGACTGCCTGTGTGGACTAGGCTTACAGTGCGTAATACCACCTACGGAGGTGACCCGAGAGGCTTTCGTCGCGGGTGTAAGAGAAGTGTCGTGTATCGATCATGTTTGGGTGCGAACTGGACAGCTGCAGGACTGCCGGTCGTTTGTGATTGAGTGCTTCATGTCAGATCATCACGCTGTTGGAGTCTCGATACCGTTAGAGGCGACGCAACTTTGCACTGATAGTAAGAACTTGGACACTCGGTACGTAATTAATAATAAAATAGTAGCTAAGAAAATCAGTGATTATGATTGGTCTCAACTGTTGTGTATTGATTGCCCGTTAACTATTTATGATAAGTTACAAAATATTTTTAATGATATTTATAAAAATAGTAAGACTTTGATGCCAAGAACTAAAAAACGGGATACACAACCGTGGATAGGAAGAGATTTATGTAATATGATTTATTTAGGGATTGGAAAGAGACACCTAAGAATAATACCAAAAGACTGGAATATACACGATTTAGAAATAAAGTAAACAAATTGATATTTAAAGCAAGAAATAAATTTAGGCAAGAAGAAATAAAGAAGTGTAACAGAGACCCAAAAAAAATTTGGGACAAAATAAATAGTTGGACGGGTAGAAAAAAAGCAAATATAGATGATATAGTTAATAGATATTTTGGAGGTAAAGATACAATGTATAATATATGCAGTAACTTTGCAGAAACATTCACTGAAGAAATTATTGTTATTAAACATAAATGTAATATTAAATTATTAGACAGAAGTAAATATGTTTCGTCAAGCAATGTAACTTTTCTTTTTAGGCCAGTATCCAGCAACACTGTGTGCAAAGTTATTGATCAGCTGAGCAGTGATAAGGCGCCGGGTATGGATTGTATTAGAGTCATTGACTTAAAAGTAATCAAGAATAAAATCTCACCGGTCTTGTCGCACTTTGTCAACCTGTGTTTATCGAAAGGGGAATATCCAAGCCAACTTAAAAAAGCTTTAATTAGGCCTATATATAAACAGGGAGCGCACTCAGATTACGCTAACTATAGACCCATCGCTATCTTATCTGTAATTAATAAAATAGTGGAGAAAATAGTAGTCGGGCAGGTTGGCGATTTCTTAGAGCAGAATCGTATACTAGCAGATGCACAACACGGTTTTAGGCGCGGTCGTAGCACAATATCAGCTCTCTCACAGTTTTCTGAAGATATGAATCGTAGTCTAGACCAGGGTCATCAGGTGTTGGCGCTGTTCATTGATTATAAAAAGGCGTTTGACACTTTGGACCACGGGGTGTTGTTGCAGGCCATGGATGAGTGTGGGATCAGAGGGCCCGCGAACAGGTGGTTCCGGAATTACTTGACTGGCAGAACCTTACAGACCTGCATTTCTGGCGTGGCTGGTAAAGAAGCTGCGGTTAACCTTGGCGTTCCGACTGGTTCCGTATATGGACCGGTTGGCTATATCATGCATGTCAATAGCGTCAGTAATGTAGTTGGGAAGTGTCGGGTTTATATGTATGCAGATGACATGTGCCTTATGTACTCCTCTAAGTCTATACAGGAGGTCAGGGCTGTGTTGCAAGCAGACTTCGACAATATTACCCGGTGGGCACACGATAACGGTATCATACTAAACCTAAGCAAGACAAAAGTGATGCATGTGCACTCGCCGCACAACCTTGTGGCAAAAAAGGTCGATAGTAGGGAAATAGGTATCGTGGGCCACACATACGACTGCATGCACGTCGGAAATGTCGACTGTGTCTGTCAGCAGCTGGAGTATGTCAGTAAGTTTAAATATCTAGGTCTGTGGGTAGACCGACACATGAACTGGAAGACACAGGTTGACACAGTGTGTACAAAGCTTAGGTCAGTGTTAAGTAAATTCTATATTCTGAAGGCACCTTTGACTAGGAAAACGCTGCGTGTGATTTATTTCGCTCTCGCCGAGTCTCTGCTGAGCTATAGGTTAAATACTTATGGCCGTACATTCAAAACCTACCTGAACAGTATAAAATCACTCCAAATTCGATTTATGAAATACCTGGTTAACCCGAAACTGAAGCTTGAGTGTAAAGAAAATTATGATAGACTTTTTGTTGTATGTGAGGTGCTTCCCGTACATGAGAAGGTCAAGTACTTGATGGTTCTGGAGCAGTTCTTTAACGACCAATTTAAAGTACAAGTGCAAAATGCTTACAATACTAGGAGCGTTAGAGAACGTAAATTCGTTAGGGCACCAGTTAAAAATTACTATGGCAAAAGAACCAATAAGTATTTGACCCCTACAATTTTTAATAATATCGACTGGCTGAGAAAAGATACTAGTGGCATTAGTGAGCGAACACTAAAAATTAAATTAAAAACTGAACTGCTTAATGACGTTGCTGCTGCGTGCGGCAGTAATTGATAATATCGAGTTGTTAATTGTTGTTGCGTGTTGCGGCGGTGTCGTTGAGCATCTTTTTGCATTGTATTCTAAAACAGCATGCGCGGCGCGAGTCGTCGCCGGTGTGTGTGCCGACGGTGGCCCGCGCGGCTGCTGAATTGCTAATTCTTACCGTGACCGTCTATTAATAGTTGTATCTACTTACTTAGATGTTTATAATTTATACCAAATGTTCTTAAGACGAGCGCTAATCCTGCCGACAAACTGTCACGCAGTTTGGCAGGTTTATGATGTTTGTACAAATGTTTGGTCCAAAATAAAAGATTTATTTATTTATTTTGACGTGGGAGATAAAAATTAAAAAAAGTAAAAAGCACTAGTGAAAAAGTGACACTTTTCGCACAGTTTGGCTATGGTTTGGCTGCTTGGAAAACGCTATTTCCGAGGACTTGCATTGTAAAAGATATTATTGCATTAAAACTATTTGAAAGAAAAGTCAATGGAGTCTGTAGGTTAGGTTAGGTTAAAATGGGCTGGTTTCCGCAAAAAATTGTATGTTAGATTAAATGACCTCGCTAATTGTAAAAACATTTACACGCCATGGTATGGCAGGATATGCTGCATTAAATTGACTGTAACTCCTTCTGTACCATATTCCAGCAAATAAATATTTTTGATTTGATTTGATTTATTGCCTCGTTCAGATCCAATGTGCTGGAGAGGCTTTGTACACAGAAGATATTCCTTCGTTCCATAACGAGGTCTTTGCTGCCTTCGTACTCAGCACTGTGGGTTCAGGAACCATTACAAAGATGGATGCCAGTGAAGCACTGGTAAGTTAATTTATATTATAGCCATTTTGTAATCAAATATATTCTTAAATAATATGAATAAGTTCCAATATTATCAGGTAAAATATAATGATATTCCTATTTTAATATATTTACAGATACAGTAAGTATTAAAAATAAGAGAATTATTTTTTATAATTGCTGTCAATTATGTACAAGTAAGCAGTTTCCGTTCTTAAGTTTAATTTTTTTTTTTTAATTCAGGCACTAGATGGTGTACTAGCTTTCTACACCTACAAAGATATCCCTGGTCTGAATTCTTTCACACCCGCAGACAGCTGGGTCACCCCGGCCAACGAAGTAGTCCTTAGTGAAGGCACTATCAAATATTACAGTCAACCTATTGGTATTATCGTAGCAAAGACTCAGAACTTGGCAGACAGAGCTTCCAAACTTGTGACAGTGAAATATACCGGTACTGTTACACCAGTGACAGATATAAATGTAGCTAAAGATGACAGCACAAGGAACACTTTATATGTGTCAGTAGATGCAAAAAACCCTGGTACAGATACTGTTTACAAAACCATATCTGGAAGAAATATTTTGCAAGGGCAGTATCATTTTCCAATGGAGACCATGGTTTGTGTAGCAAAACCTACGGAAGAGGGATTAGAAGTGCATTTGGCATCACAGTGGCTTGACGGACCACATACTATGATATCAAGAGTTTTAAATATAGACCAAAATAAGTAAGTGACATTTGCCGAGATACAATTTTCTTTTAATATTTTTTGCATAGAATTCATGTCAAAATAGTTAGGATCAAAATACATATTTAACATTATTCTTCTCTTTAGGATTGACGTGCACATTCGCCGTGTCGGCGGCTCGTATGGTCTGAAGATAAGCCGCAGTATCCAGGGTGCTGTCGCATGCAGTCTTGTAGCTTATAAGATGAACCGTCCATGCAGATTCATCCAACCTTTGACTACTAACATCAAAGCTATTGGCAAAAGGATGCCGAATGTTAATGTTTATGAGGTAGAAGTATTATGACCCAGCATTTTGCTTGCTTTTCCCCGAAGTTTGTAGCTATAGCTAGTAGCTAAAATGTTAAACTGACTTTGGTCAGTTCAATGTTTTTTTTCGGAACGGATGCGTAAAGAGATAATTTTTGTGCTTTAAATTAAAAAAAAAATGATTTTCAGGTCACGGTTAATAGTTCAGGAGTCATCCAAAACTTAAATAATACCATTTACCTTGACAACGGTTGTACTGTTAGTGAACCTGTAATTGCCTACGGCTATGATGTCTACAACAACGTCTATGATGTCTCCAAAATTAACTACATGGCTTATAACACAATCACTGATACACCTAAAAACACCTTCTGCAGGTCACCAGGTAAATAAACACAAAAAAAAACACACTAAATACACACAAAGTATACACTTTATTTTATTTAAAATAAGTATGCATCGTTAAATAAAAAAGTGGATGTATCTTATTTTCCGTTTTTGTTTTAAAACAGGTACATTAGAAGCTATAGCTAACATTGAAAATATAATGGAACGGATTTCCTACGAATTATCTTTGGACCCAATGACTGTCCGTCTCAATAATCTTGACACCAACTCATACGGAGAAATAGTTGAACTTATAGAAACTTTGAAAACCAGTTCAGAATATGTCAGCCGCAAAGCTGCAGTAGACTCCTTCAACACACAAAATAGATGGAAGAAACGAGGATTGAGATGCTCTCTGTGCAGATGGCCACCTGTAGGTGGCTTATATGATGATGTTAACTTAGCAGTCTACCACTCAGATGCATCTGTAGTCATCACCCACGGTGGTATTGAAATGGGTCAGGGCATTAACACTAAAGTTGCCCAGGTTGCAGCCTATCTCCTGCAAATTCCCTTGGATAAAATTGAAATCAAAGGAAACAACACTATTATTTCACCAAACACTTTCATAACTGGTGGAAGTGTTTCGACAGATGCTGTTATAATTGGATTGAGGAGATGTATCGAGCAGTTACAGGAACGTTTAGACCCCATTAAAGCCACCTTAACTAATCCCACTTGGTTAGAGCAGGTAACAGCTGCCTATGCTGCTAATGTAGATCTTCAGGTTCACGGCTTTGTCGCTCCTACTGATGCACAGTCCTACGAAATTTTCGGTGTGGCTTGTTGTGAAGTGGAAGTTGATGTACTTACAGGAGAATATGAAATTTTGAGAGTAGATATAATCCAGGATGTTGGAATTAGCATCAACCCTGATATTGATATTGGACAAGTAAGTTTTAGATATTATTGATACGGACGGATGATAATTTTACTGCTGAGTTATTTTTTGTGCCCGAGTTCTAATGCAGCTAATCAGTAGGCCACACGTCAGTAGTTTCATAACCAGCATAAGCTGGCCTCGTATTATATTAAAATTCTGGACTACGCTAGGTCAGTTCAAGGTTAAAGTGAGTATTGCCTAGCGTCTCTACTCCCGCTGTATTATTTATATTATTTAATCTATATTGCCCTCTCACAGAGAGGAGGCCTGTGTCCCAGCAGTGGGAACATTAATAGGCCGATGATGATGATAATGAATCTATATTTTATTTTCATATCAGATTGAAGAATCTTTTGTGATGGGCCTTGGATACTGGACCTGTGAGAAGCAGGTTTATCAAGTCCCGCTGTATTATTTATATTATTTAATCAATATTTTATTTTCATATCAGATTGAAGGAGCTTTTGTGATGGGCCTTGGATACTGGACCTGTGAGAAGCTGGTTTATGACCCTGATTCTGGTGAAAACCTCACAGATAGATCTTGGAGCTACCATTTACCTGAAGCAAGGGATATCCCCCAGCAATTTAATGTAACCTTCAGAAATGACTACAGCAATGACCTTATATTGGGATCAAAGGGTAAGTCTATAAATGGTTGGTAAACTGATCTGCGATAACTTAGTCATAATAATAACTGTCATCTGTTTAATAATGGAATTCATCATCATCATATCAGCTGAATGACGTCCACTGCTGGACATAGACCTCCTCCAAGCGTCACCACATTGACCGGTCCCGTGAGTCCCGCATCCAGCGGATTCCCACAACCTTCACCAGGTCATCAGTTCACCTGGTGGGAGGCCTACCAACGCAACTTCTTCCGGTTCGCGGTCGCCATTCCAGAACTATTCTCCACCATCGGCCATCCGTTCTGCGAGCAATGTGAGGGCACATTTCTCGCAGAACGGCCACTTAAGTTTGGCAATTCTTCCTGCTATGTCGGTAACCCTGGTTCTCTTGCGGATATCTACATTTCTGATTCGATCACGCAAGGATAATCCGAGCTTGGCCCTCTCCATTGCCCTTTGGGTAACTGTAAGCTTTCTGATGAGGCCCTTTGTGAGCGACCACGTTTCAGAGTCATAGGTCATCACTGGCAACACACACAGGTCATAGACTTTCGTCTTGAGACACCGTAAGTTGGACAAGAAGATACTGTGCAACTTCCCGAACATTGCCCAGCCGAATCGGCTGCGGCGGTTGACCTCTTTCTCGAAGTTAGCCCTACCCAACTGGATCGATTGTCTCAGGCCGAAGCCTCGTTGGTGAGCGTGAAACACAAATGCGACGATAAGCTCGCTTGAGACCGCCGGAGCCCCGCAGGGCCGGAGCCGTCACAGTAAATTGCATGCTTACTTGTATACTGCATGTATGGTGTATGCTTGTTTGCATGCCTGCTGCATGCTTCTTTGCATGCCTGCTGCATGCATGGTGTATGCTTGTTTGTATATTTTTACAGAGTTCAGTTTTAAAAACCACATATGTTCACAATCAACTGTTTTATAATGATTCATGCTTTGATTGATTGACTATCATAATATGTAACAAAAAACACAAACGATTACAAAAAGTTATTGTATTTTTAAGCTTAAATTAGAAGCCAGAGCAAATTCGACTAAATAGGTTTTATGTCTTTTGAGTGGTATCCGTATGTTCCGTATGGTGCCGTACGTTAAGAATTTCACCATCCCATGTCTTACCGTGGGTGTCGTAAGAAGCGACTAAGGGATAAACCAGAGAATGGGCAGCATCGCTCTCTGTGCTTCTATAAAAACCATACAGCGATCACCAACCCGCTGCCAAGCGTGGCAATTATGGCAAAACCCCCCATTAATAGCACAAATAAAAAATGGCCCCTAGTGCCCGTTAGCCTGCCTACCCTCGACTACGGTAGCGGTCGAGGTTACGGCATGGCAAGGGGTGCAAAGAATCTCCGGACGAGATCCGGCTACCCCAACAATCACTCACACGGATCTGGCTATTAAGCAGAGCCAGCTGACGAAACTGAAGACCGACAATGAAAGGATCGTATCCGCCTAACCGGAGTTTCTGAGGGAGATCGAGACAAACTATGAGCAGACACATCAATCAGCAAGCCCGTTGCGAGTCTAGCAAACGATCCAAGAGCTAGATTGACCCAACACTATACCAAAGATATCCCGGACGTCAGCCTGTACGAGATAAGGATGGCTCAAAAACAACAAGGCGCCGGGTGATGACGGAATCACGGCTGAACTCCTGAAGGTGGGTGGAAAACCTTAAGGCCCTTCAGAAGCTGTTTGATTCCGTCATACTCGAGGCATGGTGCAGGGGTGTGGTGGGACTCTTCTTCTTTCGACAAGAAGGGCGACAATGCCCGGCTGAAGAACGATAGGCCCATCTCACTTCTTAGCCATGTCTACAAGTTGTTTTCAAGAGTCATCACGAATCGTCTAGCGCGCAGGTTTGACGATTTCCAGCCTCCCAAACAAGCCGGATGCTGAAAAGGCTTTAGCACCGTAGACCATATACATATGCTGCGGCAAGTTATAAAGGCCGAAAAGTATAACCTGCCTCTCTGTTTAGCGTTTGTGGACTACGAGAAAGCCTTCGATTCGATCGAGACTTGGGCTGTACTGCAGTCTCTCCAACAGTGCCAGATCAACTACCGGTACATTGAGGTGTTGAAGTGTTTGTATAAAAAAGCCACCATGTCAGTCCGTCTTCAGGATCAGACCACGCAACTAATCCTTCTCCATCGCGGCGTGAGACAGGGAGACGTCATTTCTCCGAAACTGTTCACTGCAGCGCTGGAGGATGTCTTCAAGGTTCTAGACTGGAGGGTGCTTGGCATCAACTTTAATGGCGAGTACATCACTCAACTTCAGATTGCTGACAACATAGTGGTCATGACTGAGACCATGGAGACCATGCTCGTTGACCTCAGTAGAGCTTCCGAAAGAGCGGGGCTTTTTTTTTATAACCTGTGGGCTCGCGCTTGACCACAATGTCACCTGATGGTAAGCGATGGTGTGGTCGACGGTGAAACACGCTTGCCTAGAAATAACCTATTCACTCTTGACTTAATGACCCCTAGATTGTAGCTATCGGGAAACACAGACTCCGGCAGGGAATGGAAAAAAAATAATGTTTTAAAATGAACATGGACAAAACCAAGGTCATGGTGAATACCCATGTATCACCCACTCCTATCAAGATCAGAGACTCTACACTCGAAGTTGTAGACGATTATGTCTACCTGGACACACGGTCCAGTTGGGTGGGTCCAACTTCGAGAAAGAGGTCAACCGTCGAATCCGACTCGGCTGGGTGTCGTTCGGGAAGTTGCGCGGTATATTCTCGTCCAATTTACCGCAGTGTCTCAAGACAAAAGTCTATGACCAGTGTGTGATCACCTATGGGACCGAGGAATGGTCGCTCACAATGGGCCTTATCAGAAAGCTTAAAGTCACCCAAAGGGCAATGGAGAGGGCTATGCTCGGCATTTCCTTGCGTGATCATGTCAGAAATGATGATATCCGCAAGAGAACCAAAGTTACCGACATAGCCCGAAGAATTGCCAAACTTAAGTGACAGTGAGCAGGGCACATTGCTCGCAGAACGGATGGCCGATGGAGCCGAAAAGTTCGGGAATGGCGACCGCGAACCGGAAGACGATACGTTGGAAGGCCTCACACTAGGTGGACCTATGACCTGGTTAAGGTTGCAGGAAGGCGCTGGATGCGAGACGCACGGGATTTTTCCCGTTCCCGTTGCCTATGTCCAGCAGTGGACGTCTTTCGGCTGAAATGATGATGAATGATGAGGTTTTATGTCATTTGAGTGGTATATCAAACGATTTTATATTCAACTAGCTTTTGCCCGCGGCTTCGCACGCGTAGACTACATGCTTCTCCTTACCATATTTTAACATTATGTAGAGAAAAAGTAAAAAATAATTACGATAAAAATAATGTAATATGAAAGTTTTCTTACTTATACTTACCTATATTAAATCAATACGCTCTATCCTTGTCCTTTCCCTATCCCTTCATTATTTCTGTGTTTATCCATGACTATATAAGTAATATTTTAAATTAATATTAGTAAGTAATTAAATTATAGTATTTCCTTGTAAACAACATTTTTAACAATTTTGGATGTCGGCGCCAATATCACCAGACTATTTGATGAGCTAACACGTGAACACGCTACATAGAACTGTCCATGGGAAAAGCAATTCTCCCTCAAATCAACACCAGCATACTTCCAAACGCCAACAACAACAACAACACAACACAAACAAACAAACATCCAAACTTTCATCCCCTATTTCACGCCCTTAGGGGTGGAATTTCCAAAAATCCTTTCGTAGTGCTCACCTACATTACCAAAGGAACCTACATGCCAAGTTTCATGATTGAAGCTTCAGCCGTTTGGGCTGTGCGTTGATGGTCAGTGAGTGAGTCAGTCAGTCAGTCACTTTCTTTTTTTTATATGTTTAGATAATAGAAGAAGAAGATATTAATATGTTTAGATGTATATATAAGATTTTAATCTTTAGCCTAAACCCAAAATTCGAAGATCCCAACTTCAATCCTGACCGACTTTCATAAAAACTTTCATCCCCTATTTCAGCCCCTTAGGGGTGGAATTCACAGAAATCCTTTCTTAGTAGATGCCTGCACAGTATAAAGTATCCATGTGCAAAATTTCAAGTCTCTAGACGATTTCATTATTCCCATGACTTCATCCCCCTTTTCACCCTCATGGGGGTGGAATTTTCAAAATCCCTGAGAAACGTAAAAATTATTTTTTAATCTTCAGCCTAAACCCAAAATATGAAAATCCTGACTTTAAAACTGACGGATTTTCATACAAACTTGCATCCCCTATTTGACGCCCTTAGGGGTGGAATTTCCAAAAATCCTTTCTTAGTGCTCACCTACACTACCAAAGGAACCTACATGCCAAGTTTCATGATTGAAGCTTCAGCCGTTTGGGCTGTGCGTTGATGGTCAGTGAGTGAGTCAGTCAGTCAGTCACTTTCTTCTTTTATATGTTTAGAAAGATGTATGTTATGCTTATGAAAAATATTTACATTAAAATTATAGATTAAGTTGTTGTACTCGTATCTTGATGTTTTGTTATTGTATCATATATTACTTATCCGGTATACGGTGTTAAAGCCTCTACGGAATCCGGCTTGTTCGGGAGGCAGGAAATCGTCAAACCTGCGCGCGAGACGATTCGTGATTACACTTGAAAACAGCTTGTAGACATGGATAAGAAGTGAGATGGGCCTATAATTCTTCAGTAGGGCATTGTCCCCCCGCACCATGCCTGTGACGTTTTCCCCTCTAGTGTGACGGAATCAAACAGCTTCTGAAGGGCCTAAGCATTGGTTTTTTTACCCGCCTTCAGGAGTTCGGCCGTAATTCCGTCATCAGAGATCCTAATCTCGTACAAGCTGACGTCCGGAATGTCTGCGGTATAGTGACGGGTCAATCTAGCTCTAGGAAACTGCCTCCAATGGATGAGTGGTACTGCCTCCAATAAAATAATTTAATCTCAAATTCAGTCCATGATACCTGGGAAAAATAAATCAAGAGTAATTTTGTTTGACAAATAGAGTTGTTGTTGTTTTTATATATTTATTTTTTGTTTTGGGAAATTCTCATGCATACTGCGCCACCATGGGGTGATAGTCCAGTCATGTGGGACTCCAACCCACTAAAACTCCACGGTGTCCTCCTGTGTAGAGATGTGCAAAATGGTTGATCAAAAGTATTTAAATAAAAATTTAAATACAAAATGCAAATACTTTTCTAATATAATTTTTCAAATACAATGTACAAATTAGTTTTGCTTTTTATATTTTAAACACTAAATTCAAAATAGTTATTTTAAAAATACTTCATTTAAATAAATACTTTTTTTATTTTTTTTTGTTTAAAAAAATAATATAGCTACTTGTTCAAAAATACTGTCACTCATCTTCCTCGTGGGTACGAGTAGTCGTATAGATATACCAAATGAAAAAAGTCTCTACTTGTCTTGAGTTTGTAAAACTGAGTGTTTTAAGTATTTCTTTTATCGATAGATAAGTGTGTAAAATCACCAGGCATGTGCCCTCATCTTTTAAGTATTGAAGAGTTTTATTCTGAGTCTGTGGTAGTATCTATTTGCATTACTACCACTACTGGTAACTGAGGAGTCCCAATCCTGAAACATGTAGTAAGACTATTTTTTTTTACTTTTCTTATATTTTGTAGGCTCGCGCTTGACCACGGTTGAGATGGTTCAACCGTTGGCAAGCGATGATGCGGTCGACGGCGAGACACGCTTGCCTAAAAATAACCTATTCACTCTTGACTTAAAGAATCCTAGATTGTAGCTGTCGGGAAACACAGACTCCGGCAGGGGATTCCACTCATTAGCTGTGCGCATCATAAAAGTGTTTCCAAAATGTTTTGTGCGTATGGTGGGATGTCTACCATGTAACGATGGCGCATCGCCGTACGTCTGGTAGACCGAAGATAAAACGGGCTAGGTGGAATCAGATCCTAAAATTCCATCACACATTCCCCGAAATGTAACCGATTAGAAACCGACAAGCTGGCACCTCGACGACGGTGTTCAAGGCTCTGGAGCTTTGACTTGACCAGTGCCTTATCACCGATGAGCCTCTATCGGCATCGGCTCGCTTTTTGATCGACTCTAGTGCGCCAAGCTGGTATTTAGCAGATCCATCCTAGAGGTGAGAACAGTACTCCATGCATGATCGAACTTGCGCTTGATACAAATTGATGAGCTGTTCCAGCGTAAAGTACCTTCTCACATATGCAAGGATGCCCATCTTTTCTTTTTGATGACTGGGGTCTACTTCAAGTCTTCATGTTTTATTGTCCACACGTCTATAATAATAAATAACTGCGTTACATGCTCCTTATTCTCTGGCACCCACTTTAACTTGAAGATCATCTTTGCTAAAATGTTATTTTTTGGCTGCAGGGTCTTCTAATTTATATTTTTCCAAACCTGTGTCGAATCACATCACATCACACATAATCAGCCTATTAATGTTCCCACTGCTGGGATACAGGCCTCCTCTCTGTGAGAGGGAATGGGCTGTAATCCACCACGCGGGCCCAGTGCGGGTTGGTGGATGTTACATGTCTTCGAATTATTGGTTCTAGGACATACCTAGTTACCTCACGATGTTTTCCTTCACCGTTTTAAGAGCAGTGGGGCAGAAATAATTTACACAAAGTAAAGTGCCTGCCTGGGCTCGAACCCACGACCTGCAACTTGTAAGTCGCGACCGATACCACCGGGCCACTACTGTCTCAGTTTTGAATACCTTATTTTAATTTATTGATTTACATGCCACAATGCGGGTGAGTACCTATAAGGTTGTCTAGTTTTTGGAGACGATAGTTTGTTTCATTGAGTTCATTTTTTTGCATTGCATAAATTAATGTTCTCTGGTCACTTTTTACAATTTTCTGATGGCTTTTGCTATTGGCCTTGAAGCAAGCATCTAAATGAATTTTGACAGCTATTTTTGGATAAAATTCCACCGCGAACCGTGAAGTATTTTGCAAATAGAAATAACGACTCGAAAAGTGTTTCAAATAAAATACTAAATGCTTTTTTTAAAAAGGTATTTAAACATAAAATTGAAAATAAGTATCTTGCATTTTGTATTTGCAATTTAAATTTTATTTGCATTTTGTATTTTTGTATTTCATTTAAGTCACATCTCTGTTCCTATTCCGCTTATGGTGGGAACATGGGCAAGCGTTATCACTCACCGCGAAATGGTCAAAAACCTGCTAAGGCCAAATTATTAAATTTTTAATAACTCAGTATAATGTTTGATCAACAGGCGTCGGAGAGCCACCAGCTTGTTTGTCGGTGGTCGTATCTTTTGCATTCAGAGAAGCCATTGTTCAAGCACGTCAAGAGAGTGGAATACCCACCACTGAATGGTTTGATGTTGGTAAGTTTATTTCAAGAATAAAAGCTGTATTAGAACACCAATGCCGGTTTTATCTTCTTTCGTTATGGTTTTATTTTCACTTTATTATATTTATTCGTTTATTTATAAAATGGGAAACTTGTACAATAAGATGTCTTAACATTGAAAAACACTGTAGTTTAGCCTGTAATAGGTTGTAGGTACAACTGACTGGCTAGAAAGTGCTTAATACTTTGATTTAATAGTCAGATTGAGCTGAATGAATTAATTTTATGGCAGCATGATTCCTTGTTCACAAAGGAATAGTCGTGGCTTTGATACTGTCGTCAAAGTAACGACCGTGCTAAGAATTTTTATGTTTATTATGTTTTAAACTTATTGAAAATGAGACAAATTAATTTATATTTGTATATTTTCAGATGGACCGTTTTCCACGGAAAAAATCTGCATGGCTATGAAAACGAATACTGAGGACTTTAAATTTTAGTTTTATTTACAGTTTTAAACCACAAAGACAGAAATACTTTCCGACATCATTATCATCAGGAAATCATTTTATTCTGATCTAAATAAAGTTTCAGCAATGTTGCAATATTGATTTGCCGCTTTTGATGGTGTGTGTAATCTTTTTTATAATGATAATATTTTTTGTAATCGTTGCAGACCATTGCAGATACAAAATTTGCTATTAATTTTTCCTTCTTTAAAGTAATGGCCACAGGGGTAGTTTTTGTTCAGCTTTTTTTTTACCTTTTCTGGAGTTCTTATCATTTTTCTTTACATTGTTACTTTTTATGTATTTTTATATCTTGCCCTTATTATAATAAATCGTAGCAAAGTTAAACCTGTATTTTGACTTTATTTTACGTAATACTCCTATTTCCAAACCACAATTCTCACATCTGCGAAGCGGGTATAACGATACGATATAAAATATAAGTTCTCTGCAAATTGGATGCATCAGACTTTAGCCATGTGAGAATGAAGAGATGGCGGTAAGAATACGAAGTCCTTTCACGTTCAAGGTTTGGTTCGCTCTGACACCTTGGCACAAAAATACCTTCACGTTCAAGGTTTTAGTCTCAACACGAGAAGCTCGTGACTAAATAATAACAGCCACACGGGTCGATTTTCAAGGTTAAGCAACGCTTGACGAGGTCGGTCCGTGGATGGGGGTGACAATTTTCAACATTTATTTATTTATTTTATTTACTTTAAACTTATCACATAAAATCTTTACAGGATTACACCCAATACGGTAAATGTGCTTATCCGAAGTTACTTCACATTCGTAACTACAGTAAACTTAATCTATTACATAACAGTATCTAACATACCGAGTTTCCTCCGTGCCTCGGAAAGCACGTTAAGCCGTTGATCCCGGCTGTCATTTGAAGATCTTTGACAGTCGTTACTTGGCTAGTCAGAAGCTTGAGATCTGACTCCAGTCTTGCCAAGGGGTACCGTGTTACCCAGTTACTGGGTTGTAGAGGTCAGATAGGCAGTCGCTCCATGTAAAACACTGGTAATCAGCTGAATCCGGTTAGACTGGAAGCCGACCCCAATATAGTTGGGAAAAGGCTAGGCAGATTGATTGTTCAAGGTTTTAGTCTCTCAGAAATGTCCGTGTACATAATGGAGCCGGAAAATAAATGAAGGAATGGAGCAAGACAGTTTGGGTAGATCGCCCTCTGCGAACTGCGAGCGCGTGGCGCCCGGCCGCCTTATCCATGTGTCAGTTGACAGTGTGTGCGTGCCTCCGAAACGCTCCCGGCCGCGCCTCGCGCATTTCTTGTAATCACCCCAGTCACTCGTAACTTTTGTTGTTGTGGATTGTGGACTGATATCCAACAAAATCTGTTATTCTTAACAGCAAATGCAGAAATCTTATTTTGGACGTGACTATTATTACTGTAGAGCAATTTAATAATGTAATTGCCAAATTTATTGGCGGAAAAAGAGTTAACTTTGCAGGATGTGGCTCATATCTTATTAGACAAGATGTTATGGAGCAGTAACTTCTTGGAATAGCGAAGGGCTATTCATTCACGCATCCAAAAAAAAATACAGAGCTGCAGTGCGGGCCAATATACAAGCGTTCGAAAAAAATCACAGAGATTTTCCGAAAAATAAAACTGACGTATCCCAAAGACGGAACGAGCAAAATAAAAAGAACTACAGAACCTGTTAAAAACTACGGTCGCTTAGAGTTGGAAGTAGATATAATGCCTTTGGATTTATATAAATTACTAGCTTCCACCCGCGGCTTCGCCCGCGTAAAAAATGTTATATCATCCCAAGGGAATACAAACTATCCTATGTCTTTCCCAGGATCTCAAACTACGTCCATGAGAGATGTTTGATTTTGGGCCATCACTATGTACACCACACAGATTAATAAGGGAAAAATTTGAAAATTAAATAAAAATACTAACAAATTAATTTGAGGAAGGGTACAGGCGTAAAAAATGATCATTTGAACAGTTTTTTTAATAAGATAACCCTATTTTTAGGGCAGCCATGACAGTTGTGTTTGAAATGACGTTCAACGAATTTGATAGTTTTAAGAAGTGACGTCTTTGAGTCTGTTTTTGATTTGGCTTTGAATTGGATGTGTTTCGGAGTTTTTAATGATTGGTTTAGTTTTGCAACCCACTTTACTACAACAGACATTAGTTGATTGCTTCTTTGTTGCAATTGAATTCGTGTTGTTTTTTTATTTTCGCAGTTTTTACGATGACACGTCAATCTTAAATATCTTTGTCATTTTTGGCATATTGCTGATCTGATCCACCATGTCTAAGTAGAAGTTGTGTTGGTCTACTTGACAAAGTTAATTTGAGTTTACTTTGAAACGAAATGAAATTAAAGAAAACTAACAATTAAAATCGGTTACTTTTAATATATAGCGATTTTTACATATAGTGTACATACTGGCCCAGGCTCCATACATTTCTGGAACATCTACTTTCGTCTAAATCGATTCAGTTGATCCACCTAAATCGTCTTTTGGGGGTAGTTTCAAAAAAAATATAATGATAACATTAATTGTATATCGAGGTTGGTATTTACGTCAAGTTTCATATTTATTAACCAAAGAAATCAAATGCTGCCGTACAATATAATTCAATAACCTCTATATCGTCTTTTGGGGGTCATTTAAAAAAACTATTTATGACACCTTTATTAATTATTACTGTACAGGTCACTATACTAGTATTAAATAATACACCAACTAGGATAATCACGCACTTACTCGTCCGGCGGTCGGGTAGGAGGTGCGGCAAGTGATGCCTTTACCACGCTCCCCACTCCGGTCGCCCCACCAGTATGCAGCCTATATTTATTATACGCTACATCTGCCTTTTTCAAAATTAGAAAAATAATAAATATATTCTTAATACAGTTAAATGCAATCATACAACATAATCAAAATACTGTTAGTTTTATAACTGTATGCAACTCAGAACTAATTCTATAGTACTACTGATTCAGCTTATACTTACTAATTCATAATTATTATATTTTTACTTTTACATATTAAATCATCACTCATCATTACTATAAATGGGCACTTATTAATTTCTAACAAAACCACTGTCATCAGCGATGTCAGTATTATTGTCATTTTCACAAACTTCCCACTGCCTTTAACTCGCTTGATGTGTACGATATTTCTACGTAATCGTTATCCGCTGCTATCTTTTTGAACGTCTACGTCATTGCCTTCCTTATTGATGACTGTGTGTGGTGTATCATTAAATGTGGTAGACAACTTATTCTCCTTCGTCATATTCTTCATGTAAACTTTCTCTCCAACGTCAATACTACATTCCGCTGCAAGTCTTTTTCTGTCCGCATATTCCTTCCCTTTGGCTTTCATTTCTGTATCCCTATCTTTTGTTTCGAGATGTAAATCTGCAAATTCAACATCGGCAACGGAAGGCATCCTATCCCTAAATTGATGCCTAAAAAAGAGTTCTGCAGGGAATTTACCAAAAAATAATGCCCACTAGGCAACGGTCCAAGATAGTCAATGGCTTCGTGAATCTAGGGTTGAACTGGAAGTGCCCGTCTGCGCATAAGGTTAGGAGGATTTGGAGCGGAAATCAGAGTATAACCTTTACTAGCTCTTACATAAAGCTCCGCATCACTGTCGATTTTGGGCCACCACACCTTGGAACGTAGTCGCGTTTTCATCGCTACGATTCCTGGAGGGTAACCACAAGCTCTTAGAGTAAGGTTATTTTGAGATCGAGTAAGGGACAGATGTATCTGACTTGTATACATCTGTCACTTACTCGATCTCAAAATAACCTTACTCTAAGAGCTTGTGGTTACCCCCCTGGGTGTCCTTCATGGGCAACTGCTAAAACTTTTGCCCTCATACTAAAAGGAATTACAATTTTATTGCAACGTAAAAGACAAGACAATTTATGTCTTGGAAACAAAGTTTATGTTCGAAGATTTTGTAAGTGTTGATACTCTGGTCCCAGATACTGTTGTAAACACCGTTCTTAACCAATTTTAGTTCATGGTCTCCCTCACAAACTTCCGTAAATTCGGACAGGGTGATTGCCGTAGGAAGAGACTGATCGATTACTAAATTCAAATAATTATCGTCATTGAACGGAACTGGTGAACAGACAATAGTACACAACCGTGAGAGTTAATCTGCAATATTTTTCTTGCCCGGACTATATATGATTTTGAAGTTATATGACTGTTGGCTTGAAACCCAATGCTCGATTCTCGACCATGGCTTATATTCGGTGCCAAATATTACTTCAAATGGCTTGTGGTCACAAACAAGTTCGAAAGTATCTTTGCCAATCAAATACATGTCAAAATGCTCCACGGCCCAAACTAAAGCAAGGGCCTCTTTCTCGTTCTGACAATATCGTTTGTCACGATCAGTGAGACTTATTACCGTGCAATTATACGCGGCCCACTTATAACATGTTGAACAAGTACTGCCCCCAATCCAACTGGACTAGCATCAGCGAACACTTGAGTCCTATCCTGCGGATCATAGTAAGCTAAGGTTTTAATTTGAGTCATCGCTCGTGTTAACCCGTCAAATGCTTGAATTTGTTTATCATGCCAGTACGAAGTAATATTCAGCCCATTTGCTTAGTTTTAACCTTAAAAGTTCGCTTAATGGCTCGGTCCATGTTGCAAGGTTAGGGATCCATTTACCTACATAGTTTACCAACCCAAGAAAACTTTGCACTTCCTCTACGACAGTGGGTTCTCGAAACGATTCGATTGTTTTTACATATTTATCTATAGGTATAACACCATTACAAGACAATTGATGTCCGAGAAAATCAATTTGTTTAACCCCAAAAGCACATTTGGCTTCATTGAGCAAGATATAGTAATCTTTTAAAACTTGCAAAACCTTTTTGAGTCTTAGCTCATGTCTACACAAATTCTGGCTTCTCCATCATCCTTGAGTACTGGTACCAAAGGAGAAATCCAATCAAACGGTCCATTAACAGGCTCTATAATATCTAAATAGACGATATCTTATTTTTTTTTAATTAATTTTAGTCTCTAAGGGTTCTTCGACAAGGCTGAGAGACTGGTTTGGATAGACGTATCAATAGCGATGTGAATTTGAACATCTCATCTCATTTAGGGAACATACCATCCACTGTATTAACGCCTAATCCTACTTTTAGGACTCCAAGTTTCGTGGCAGTGTCTTATCCGAGTAAATTCCTGGTGCCGTCTTTTACAACTTTAAAAGTCGCTTTTACACTTCGAAACCCGTTGCCAACCATTATAGAAGAATCAAAAGACCCGAGAACAGTTAAAGGGTTTCGACTCCCGTAAGCCATAAACTTCTTGCTTGGATTTTTTAGATGATTCTCAACACGAACACCATAATTTTTAAGCATCTGCCAAGTTATTTCGTTAATGATATTGCATTTTCTGCCAGAATCTATGAGCATGTTAATTCCTATGCCTCCTAAGGTGCATGTGATGGTGTCGTCACCATCAAGATAAAATATGTAATCCACCTCTTCAGGCTTAGATTTTTTTCCAGCACCAAGGCCTTTAGCTGGCTGTCTACGAACAATCCGTTTTCTCGCCCTAGTTCTACAAAATTTTCGGAAATGTCCAACGAGCCCACACTTGAGACATTTTGTCAAGTGTGACGTCATCTCCAAGAGCTAGAATTGTTTTTCGAAATTTGGCTGACTCACACTTCTCCGTGATTTGATCGATTATGTGCTCATCCGAAGCGGTAAACTTGCACGAGAAACTTGTCAAATTTCTCTCCGTTTTCTTGCTTGATGAGTCTAAATAAATGACGTTCATAGACGCGACTTTGTTTAGGAGAAAAGTATTCATCTAATTTATTAACCGCTACCGTGAAAATATCGTCTCCACCATCAGTAGCGGTTTCTACATGTGTACCAGAAATGTTGTAATATATTTCTTGCAAAGCCAGCCTACCCATGTACAAGAGTACTGCTCTTTTTGCTTCTGGCGTGGTAACATTTGTCACAGTCAGATATAACCCAAGTGCTAGCTTCCATTTTTCCCAACGTAAACCGACTGAGGCTGATTCTCCGTCACAGTCCAAGGACTCCATGGGAGGTATTAGCGACATATTTGGGCTACCTGTAAACAAGTATCAATACTGTTTGTAGGTACCGTTCAAGATTTTCATCGAACTACCTCTAATTGTATTTGTAGGTACCGTTCAGATTTTCATCGAACTACCTCTAATTGTATTTGTAGGTACCGTTCAGATTTTCATCGAACTACCTCTAATTGTATTTGTAGGTACCGTTCAGATTTTCATCGAACTACCTCTAATTGTATTTGTAGGTACCGTTCAGATTTTCATCGAACTACCTCTAATTGTATTTGTAGGTACCGTTCAAGATTTTCTTCGAACTACCTCTAATTGTATTTGTAGGTACCGTTCAAGATTTTCTTCGAACTACCTCTAATTGTATTTGTAGGTACCGTTCAGATTTTCATCGAACTACCTCTAATTGTATTTGTAGGTACCGTTCAGATTTTCATCGAACTACCTCTAATTGTATTTGTAGGTACCGTTCAGATTTTCATCGAACTACCTCTAATTGTATTTGTAGGTACCGTTCAGATTTTCATCGAACTACCTCTAATTGTATTTGTAGGTACCGTTCAGATTTTCATCGAACTACCTCTAGATCGTATTTGCAGGTACCGTTCAGATTTTCATCGAACTACCTCTAATTGTATTTGTAGGTACCGTTCAGATTTTCATCGAACGACCTCTAATTGTATTTGTAGGTACCGTTCAGATTTTCATCGAACTACCTCTAATTGTATTTGTAGGTACCGTTCAGATTTTCATCGAACTACCTCTAGATTGTATTTGCAGGTACCGTTCAGATTTTCATCGAACTACCTCTAATTGTATTTGTAGGTACCGTTCAGATTTTCATCGAACGACCTCTAATTGTATTTGTAGGTACCGTTCAGATTTTCATCGAACTACCTCTAATTGTATTTGTAGGTACCGTTCAGATTTTCATCGAACTACCTCTAGATTGTATTTGCAGGTACCGTTCAGATTTTCATCGAACTACCTCTAATTGTATTTGTAGGTACCGTTCAGATTTTCATCGAACTACCTCTAATTGTATTTGTAGGTACTGTTCAGATTTTCATCGAACTACCACTAATTGTATTTGTAGGTACCGTTCAGATTTTCATCGATCTACCTCTAGATGTATTTGTAGGTACCGTTCAGATTTTCATCGAACTACCTCTAGATGTATTTGTAGGTACCGTTTGGTGACCCAAACTACATCTGACATCTAGCGTTTAACCTCAATTGTTGACCAAAATAAAATCAAATAACTTGTAAACAAATAAGTTATAATTAAAAGACGCAAACGTAAACAAAAGAAAATGTGGGTATTCGTAAGTAGGTCATCGCCGCAGCGATCTTTTGTACCTACGTCGACTGACAGGCTGTATTGTGTCTACATGGTTCAATTTGTATTGAAACAAGACATTTAATAAACATTTAACATAAATTTAATAACCAAATAGAAACATAATTTGTTTTCTTCTAATAAATGAACTAAGGAACTTTTAGCTTTCACTAAGCAAGCGTAATTGTTTATAACAAGGTATGCAATGTGCGATACTTACAGGGCTGACTATGTTAATTGACTTTACTACTGATTTTGGGACAACAATAGAGGTATCACTGATGTACAAGTACATATTGCTAATGCAACGTTATGAATTTTTCTTTTCAATTTTATGTTGGTACTTACGTGAACTAGTTGTAATCCTGGCAGGGTCGCCACTTGTACAGGTCACTATACTAGTATTAAATAATACACCAACTAGGATAATCACGCACTTACTCGTCCGGCGGTCGGGTAGGAGGTGCGGCAAGTGATGCCTTTACCACGCTCCCCACTCCGGTCGCCCCACCAGTATGCAGCCTATATTTATTATACGCTACAATTACGTTAGTATATAAGTCAAGATTCAAATTTTGTTAACCTAAGAAATAAGATACTTCAAAAACACTAACACACCCCAAATCGTCTTCTGAAAGTTGTTTCAAAAGACTAATAATGATAAATTTTATTGTTTATTTAGGTTGGTATTTGAGCCAAGTTTCAAGTTTATTAACCCAAGAAATAGGTTTCTTCAAAAACACTAACATCGCGTTAATCATCTTTTGGGGGTAGTTTAAAAAAAATATTTAACAACCTTACAAAATTCATTTAGGTTAGTATTTGTGCCAAGTTTCAAGTTTACTGACCAAAGAATTCAGATTTTACCATACAAACTTTACACAGCCTAAATCATTATTTGGGGGTAGCTCTGAAAAACTAACAAAAGCAACCATTATCATTTACTTAGATTACTATTATTGCCAAGTTTCAAGAATTTTGGAATTAGATTTTTCATCCAATCTTTCAAACCCCTTTTTACCTCCTAAGGGGTAGAATTCCCTAAAATCCTTTCTTAGTGGTCACTTACGTCATATGAGGCACCTTGTTGCTAAATTTCATGCTTCTGGGCTTAGCGGTTTTGACTGTGCTGTTGATCAGTCAGTAAGTCAGCCATTTTCGTCTTTTATATATTATATAGCTGACCCCCGCGGCTTCGCTCCCATCAACTGGCTATCAACCTACCTAGTATCTACCCTACCTACCTACCTACCCATTCACCTACCTTACCTACCTACCAACCTACTCACCTGCCCTACCGATCAACCTACCTACCCTACTCTATCAACCTAATCACCTGCCCTACAGATCAAACTACCTACCCTACCCTATCCTACATACCTACCTACCCTATCCTACATACACTATTTACCCTACCCTACCTAAATACCCACCTACCCCACCTTCCTACCTAACAATTTGTTAAACTATTTATTTGAATTTTATAGGCAAATGATTGCTACTTTGGGTTACATTATTGCAATTTTCATAGGGATTTCTATTTTTTATGGAAATAAATTATAGCCTATGTTACTTGGGAATTATGTAGCTTTCCATAGGTGAAAGAATTTTTGAAATCGGTCTAGTAGTTTCGGAGCCTATTCGGTATAAACAAACAAAAAACAAAAAAATCTTTCCTCTTTATAATATTAGTATAGAAAAGAAAAATAATTTCTTGAATGATTGCTCTTAACTAAGGATGTTCAAAGGAAAATAGTGGGGCAAAAGCGATAATAGTAATAAGGGAAATTGAAAGACTAAAGAGGCTAACGGCATCGAATTTTGGGCGAATATGTAAGATGCGACCGAAAACATCGGTTCGCAAAATATGTGAAACATTATTATATAACACAAATTTAAAGGAACTGTGGCTACCAATTATGGCAAGGAAAAGGAATCTGAAGCGATCGATCAATTTATCAAGCACACGAGGCTACAGGTATTAGAGTGTGGAATGTTCATCGATGAAAACAAACCCTTTTTAGCAGCAAGCCCGGATGGTCTGATAGGTGAAGACTCGATAATAGAGGTAAAATGTCCTTATGAAATTGCAAGTATGTCACCTGAAGACGGAATTGAACAAAAATAAATAGATTTAGAGCTGTTTTCAAGGGTCATCACTAATCGTCTCCGTAGACCGCATGCATACGCTGTGGCAGGTTATACAGAAGACCGAAGAGTACAACCTGACTCTCTGTTTAGCGTTTGTGGAATACCAGAAAGCCTTCGATTCGATCGACACTTGGGATGTACTGCAGGCTCTCCAACGGTACCAAATTTACTACCGGTACAACAAAGTTTTGAAATGTTTGTGTAAAAAATCATATCCACCATATCCGTTCGACTTCAGGATCAGACCTCGGAACCCGTCCTTCTGCAGCGAGGTGTGAGACAGAGAGACGTCATATCTCCGAAACTGTTCACCGCTGCACTGGAGGATGTCTTCAGATTTCTGGACTGGAAAGGGCTAGGCATAAATGTCAATGGCGAATACACCACTCACCTTCGGTTTGCCGACGATATAGTGGTCATGGCTGAGACCATGGAGGACCTCAGTACAATGCTCGATGACGTCAGTAGAGCTTCCTAAAGAGTGGATCTTAGGATGAACATGGACAAAACCAAGATGATGTTGAATGCCCATGTTACACTCACTCCAATCAAGGTCGGATACTCTACACTCGAAGTTGTGGGCGACTATGTCTACCTGGGACAAACGATCCAGTTGGGTAGGGCCAACTTCGAGAAAGATGTCAACCGTCGAATCCGATTTGGCTGGGCAGTGTTCGGGAAGTTGCGGTATCTTCTCGTCCAACTTACCACAATGTCTCAAGTCTATGACCAGTGTGTGTTGCCAGACATATGGCTCTGAGACATGGTCGCTTACAATGGGCCTCACCAGAAAGCTTACAGTCACCCAAAGGGCAATGGAGAGGGCTATGCATGGAGTTTCCTTGCGTGGTCGAATCAGAAATGTAGAGATCCGCAAGTGAACCAGGGTTACCGACATAGCCCGAAGAATTGCGAAACTTAAGTGGCAGTGGGCAGGGCACATTGCTCGCAGAACGGATGGCCGATAGGACAGAAAAGTTCTGGAGTGGCGACCGCGAACTGGAAGACGTTGCGTTGGAAGGCCTCCCACCAAGTGGACCGATGACCTGATGCACGGGACCGATCAATGTGATGACACTTGGGGGAGGCTTATGTCCAGCAGTGGACGTCTTTCGGCTGATATGATGACGATGATGATTATTAAATAGATTTATGTTCGTTTGAAGGCAAAATACTACAATTTAAACAGAATCACAATTACTTCTACCAAATACAAGGCCAACTATACATAACTTGTCGAGATTTAAAATATTTTATTTTATGGAGTCCCAAAAGCTTTTATTTATCTAAATATTAAGAGGGAAAATGCATTATGGCAAAAAATAGAACCATTATTAGAAAAGTTCTACCACATTAGTGGCAAGCCTATGGCATTAGCCTTTCACCAGAAATCATTGACGGTCGGATACCAAAGAATAAACCAGTGAGAGAAAGCACTTGTCATAATCTGCCTAGCCTTTTCCCATCTACGTTGGAGTTGAATGCAGCTGAATACCAGTATTTTAATGGATCGAGTGCCTATCTGACCTCCACAACCAGTTACTGGGTAATATGGGTCAGACTTTCGGGCTGTAAAAGCCGAAAATAACAGCCGGGACCAACGGCTTAACGTGCTTGACGAGACACGGATGGGTCTTGGTTTGTAAAGATGGTCACCCATCCACGGACCAACCACGGCAAGCATAGCTTAACCTGATAGATTGACCCGTGCGGCTAACGTTGCAATAAGTTTAAATTCGCTGATGTACCTTTTTTATGATGATTCGCGATTTAGAGACTGCGGGTACCTATCCGATATATAATTTACTGTTTTGTATTGAAAACTTTTTGTAATCAACATTTATAGACATGCACTTAATTTTATTTTCTATCCATTACTTTTTAATACTTCTATTTGTAATTCCCGCTAAACAGCACATGCAAACAATATAAATGTGTTTATCGATAACTGTTTACATTACTAGTATATCGATATTATTTTCAACTACTACGCATCACCTTTCCGTCTGTATATGTATTATGCAGACCCCTTGCGTCTCACCCCGCCCTCAAATTCGAGCGATAAGGACAACTGCAGATCTGACAAATTTTCTTAAGTAAAAAGTCATAATTCGAGGTTTGGCTCTCGCCTGTTTTCTCCTCCATTATTGGACCGATTTAGAAGATATTTCATAAACTGAATAAGAAGGATATTTACTATGTCCCTATGTTTTTCTTTTTTCATTAATAGTTGTCAAATTTGTACACTAGGGCTCTGAAGACAGCGACTCAATACAGACAATTTTGAGCATTTTGAGAGGGTTCTAGTGCTTATACGGATAATATATCACCAAAAAGGAAAACATAGGGACATAGAAGAAGTTGATATTTATTTTACTGTAAAAATCATTGCTTCACGTTCATAAACCAGAGAGAAAACAAACGAGAGCGTTTGTATGGAGAAAAGACCACCCCCGTTTCCTCTCGTGCGGCATAGGCGTGGATCAGCCATAGATTTTGGCGTATTATTACTAAAATTTTGTATTATTACTAAGACTTCGATTCTGGCCGTCCGACGTTTGATGATTACGTTTACGGCCTGTATCAGTGTTGCCAGGTTTTGCTTAATTTAAGTAGATAAATTAAACAACTCGTTATTTTTATGCTAAGTATAAGTTATTAATAGTGAATTTAGTGATTTGACATTTGTTGGATCGGACGGTACATAGGGAAGGACGCAAAACTAATGGAAAACAGTGCAGTAATTCTTTAAAATGATAATTTTACATGAGAGTCTAGTGTATTATTAATCAAAGTTTCTACTACTAGAATGAGCTGGCTAGCTTAAGCCAGAGCCATCTATCTTATTTGCGACTAACGACGAACGATCGATCTATATCAAGACCTCTCTGCGAGTGCGAGAGAATAATGATATTGGAGCGAGTTACTCCAATATCATTATTTGGACAAGCTATTTCCGTTATTTACCGTCATGCCGGTGGTTAATTGCGGTCGATACGGTCGTTTCATTTTGACATTAGAGAGCGCTATGTGTGTAGACGTCCCAACAAAGGCAACATTAGAGCGGAAACCCAGACAGAAGCACATCAGGAGGGTTACCCAAAAGAGTCAGTGGTGGAGGTCTGACTCCAAAAACCACTGGAATCAGCTTCATACTTGCCATCCATATCAAGTAAGTATGCCACTCCCCCGTCGCACAACCACTGATCAACTACGTATCACCAAAATCGTCGGTCCTGACATAAACTCCATCATGGAGGAATTAGGAGTGATGCCTAGAGAGATAAAGGTAAGGCAGGAGATAGGGGTGGAGAAGATGGGGCTCGAAGCTTCCATGAGTACCTGCAACTAGTGGATCGATCACTTAGAGGATCAGTTGGATACATTAATAAATAATAAAGTTTATAATCAATGCCCATATCCATATCCATGCCGGAATGCCCATATACTTTCTTTGCTTTATAATGTGTTATTTAATCCTTTTACTCCTTTTTATCTCAAAGAACGCTTTCAGTTCCTCTGTGACACCCATTCTAGGTCCTTGAGATCATCGGAAAATCTAAAATTAAGTATTCGTATGCATTCCACTTCCTTCTTTGACAAATCTTTCACGATTCAAGCAGCTCGGTTGTGGAATGTATTACCTATTGAAGTAAGACGTGCTCAAACACTACTAACGTTCAAGAAAATGGTGAAGGAGCATTACCTTTCACATTCATTTTTATTCGTCTCCTTTCTCTGTTATATATTTGATATGTATTAGTATATTATGTAATATTGTATGTATGTATTGTATTTTTATTAAGTCTAAGTAACATTATTTTTAATATTTTGTGCACTGACAGCCCTAAATTCTTCTCCTATTTATTTATTTAAACTTCATGTACAAAAGTGGTACATAGGCGGACTTAATGCCACAAGGCATTCTCTACCAGTCAACCTTAGGGTTAAAAAAGAACAACGTTGTGAAGGGGTACAAAATAATATTTAAAAAACAACTTGTATACGAAAAAGTATATACCTACTTACATATATATTAATAATACACATATACAAATAAAATAGACTAATAAATACCAATAAAAAAACGAGAAACCTTTTAATAATTATTATGAGAGCTATTTTGTCTGACACAAATAGTGGTTACGAACTTTTCTCTTAAAAGTGAATTTGCTTTCAGCCTTCCTATCTTTCAGTCCATCCAAAGGTTGTCGGTAAGAGATTGCCTAGTGCGATAAGACCGCCAATTGTACACTTGTATAAGTGAACGTTTGTCCTGTGTGTGTGTGTGTTTTTTTTTGTGGTTTACAATAAAGTATATAATAAATAAATAAATAATCAAAAAAGCCAAATACAATTTTTCCATCTCAATTAAACATGAAAACGCCATGTTATGATGTACAACACTATACATTATTTGAGACAGAGTGAACGTCTGTGTCTGAGCTAGTATAAACTGTGTTACAGACACAGACACATTGGAGCAAGGGACCCTGACGGATTCGCAAATACTGGAGGAGTCGATGCGATCTTCGAAAACTTAACGCGAACAACAACGTATGTTGTTCCGGTATAAATGACTTATGAGAACTCAACAATAGGGACCAGGAACTTTTGCTCAATGATATTGAGATCTCAAATGTACTGGAGGACACTAATGTAGTATAGCACTCCGTCTTTGTAAACCGTATACTACTTACAATATTATATAAATATTAGCTATGTAGCAACTGAGGTAATTATTGGTAAGCAAAAAAATTCAATACTGAGCGAGAGTGACAGAGTTACATTCAACTTAGAAGGTAGTAAACAATAATAATTTTGCATTCAACTTAAAATACTAAAATGTTCTCGTGCTGCGTTGAGTCGTGCGAATGAACTTGCCTACTCGCTACACCACTCCCCCGGTAAGACCGTAACTACGAGCGATAGTAATCAGGAAATCTTACTTTCTTGACGCTTCTTGTCTTTCTGACTGTGTTATCAGGTTGCACTGGATCTGGAGTTTGGGTTTGACTTTGACCTGGATCCAGATCTTCTCTCGCCATGTACGCTGGTTTAACACGGTCAATTGTCACCTTCTGTCTCTTCCCATGTACTTCGTTGTCCACTGTCTTCTGGTCGTGAGCAAGGACTTTGTGAGAACCTGTATATGGAGCCTGCCTAGACCTTCGTCTTCGCGCAGGAAGACGTTGGTTGCCGTAGTCAGGTCTTTCGGGATGTAGAAGAGGCAGTTTGAGCTCTTATGCCACGAAGTTGGTTGTGGCGTCAGCTTGGTCATGTGTGCGCGCAGCCTGCTGACCAGCTCACTCATGTCCACGACATCCTTTGAGGCTTCTGTGAGGAACTGTCCTGGCAAGCGAAGTGGCTCGCCGTAGACGAGTTCAGCGGTTGTTGCATCTAGGTCTTCCTTCCATGCACTGCGGATTCCTAGCAGCACCCACGGAAGAACTTCTGACTAGCTTGAATTAGCATAGCATATGATCGCGGCCTTCAACTGCCGGTGCAGTCTCTCGACGAGGCCGTTGGAAGCTGCTGGACAAGTTGACACTTAGACAAGAGTAAGTACAGTGAAAACATACTCATGTGCTTATCCATTTTGTGTTGAAAGTCTTATAGTGAACTTGTTTACGTATCAACATTGAAGTTTGAAGCTGATTTGGAACTTATAATTTTCGAGAAAAATTGAAGTTTGGACATAGCCGTTTCGTAGCTCGAAAATAGATGTCGACCAGTTCGTGCTGAAGTCTAGAGTTGGACTCAGCCGTTTCGAGCTGACATTTTGAAGAAGTCTAGAATTGGACTCAGCCGTTTCGAGCCGACGTTTTAAAGACAAGTTGAAGATTGAACTTGGACTTAATAATAATAATAATAAAGCCATTTAATTCCATACCCCTTAAATTTTACATTTCAAATGTTGTTAGTATTTTTTATAGATTTGCTTAATATCTAGTGTTAGTTAAAGTTAAAGTAATTAAATTAAATCTATTTACTATAGGATATGGACCCCATTTTGGGTATAGGCCTCCCCCAACCTTTTCCACCTATCTCTATCCTTGCTCTGGTCGATCCAATCTCTCCCCACCGTCTGCACGATGTCGTCTGCCCATCGCTGCTTTGGTCTGCCGGTTTTCCTCTTGCCTGATGGTCCTTTCCACTTGGTGGTCTCTATTGTCGACCTTCTATCTGTGCAACGTGCGATGTGACCAGCCCATTGCCACTTTATTGTAAGTGCTTGTCTCAGTGCATCCGTAATTTTTGTTTTCTGCCTTATCTCCACGCTTCGCACTTTATGTATTTTTCTGATCCGTAGTATGCTTCTTTCCATTGCTTTTTGTGTATTCTCTATTTTTTGTTTGATATGTTTTGTGAATACCCAGATTTGGCAGCCATATAGGAGGCATGGCATAATACAGGTGTCCATCACAGTTTTTTTCATGTGTAAGCTATAGTTGCCTTTTAATATTTCTTTTAGCGACCAAAACTTTTTCCATGCTAGCGTTATTCTTCTCGTTACTTCTTCTAAGTTACTGTTTGCATTGAATGAGACTTGTTTTCCCAAGTATATATAATTATCAACATATTCTATTACATGTCCGTTCACTTGTATTGGTCTTTTATAATTGTTCGTCATTATTTTTGTCTTATTTATGTTCATATCGAGTCCGACTTTTTTACTTTCCTGATCGAGTATCGTTACCATTTCCTCCAAGTCTTTAGGTGATTCAGCTAATATCACAATGTCGTCTGCAAATCTTAGATGATTGAAGTGCTTGCCGTTTATCAGTATGCCTTTTTGTGCCCAATTTATTTTGCTGAAAATATTTTAAAGAACCGCTATAAAAAGTTTTGGTGACAGCGGGTCACCCTGTCTTACACCTCGCTCTATTTTGAAGGGTTTTCCACTGGTCTCAAGTTTTACTTTGCTTGTACTGTTTTCATACACGTTTTTTATTATGTTGATATATTTCTGGTCTATTTTTAGCGAGTTAAGTGAATTCCAGATAGAGCTGTGACTAATGCTGTCGAAGGCTTTGCTGTAATATATGAACGCTACGTAGAGGGGTCTGTTAAATTCTCTGTATTTTTCTATTATTTGTTCGATTGTCTGTAGGTGATCCATAGTACTGAAACCTGAGCGGAAGCCCGCTTGCTCTATAGGTTGTGCGTTGTCAATTTCTTGGGTTATTCGTTTGAGTACTATTGAAGCAAAGAGTTTGTAAGTGCTTATCAGAAGACTGATTGGCCTGTAGTTTCCTATATCTTGCGGATTGCCCTTTTTAAAAAGTAGAATGATATCTGACGAGCACCATTTCTTGGGAACTGTCTCTGTCTTTAGGATCAGATTAAATAATTGAGTTAGATGGTATAGTAAGACTGGTGCACCCATTTTTATAGCTTCATTGCTGATTCCATCTGGGCCAGGGCTTTTTTCGTTTTTTAATTGTCTTGTGTGTGTGTACACCTCTCTTTCATCGATTGGTTGGACAGTGTTAGTTTTTATTTCATTGTTTGTTTGGTTTTCAGTGATATCGTGGTCTTTTTTCTTGTACAGGTTTCTATAGAAATTGGTTGCATGGTCGATCACATTTTTCCTTGTCATGGTTCCCTTTGATACGTGGTTGAGGTTATGTATCCATTTTTTATGTGTGGTTAGTTCCTTGAATGCTCTTTTCGTACTACTGAATTTTTCTAAATTTTTAGTTATTATGTTGTATCTGTAGTTGCCGTAATCTTTTTTTATTGATTTATTTGTTGTTTTGTACAATCTACTAAGTTCAGTTTTCATTTCATTGTTCTTGTTTTTGGTTCTTATTAGTTCTGTGCGTTTTTTTAATAATACTTCCGTGTCTTTCCTAAATATTTTATGCGTTTTATCTTCTGTTTCCTGTTGTGCTTTAAGGCTATCAAGTATGATGTTTCCAAGCTGATTATAGTAAGTTTGTACGTCGGTATCTTTGCTTAGTATGTCTGAAGTTTCCATAATATTTGTCAGGTTTTTCAAATATTGGTCAACTTCCTCGCTTGATTTAGGTCTGCCTATCATGTTTTTGAAGTTTTTCCTGGACATTTTCTGTGGTATTAGGGTAAGAGTAGCTCTTACAAGCCTGTGATCAGACGGAAAGTTTAAGTTGTTAATAACCTCAACATTCGTTACGATTCCTGGAATACTTGTTATTATGAAATCGATTTCTTTAGTAGTTTTTTTATCCGGAGATATCCAAGTCCATTTTCTATTGTTTCTCTTTCTGAAAAACGTATTCATTATTGATAATTTGTATTCAGAGGCATATTCTAATAGCCTTTCGCCTCTTTCATTTCTTTCACCGAAGCTGAATCGCCCTATGATTTGGTTATCATCAGTTTTTTGGCCTATTTTTGTGTATCTCCAATTACCAGAACTGTGTCGTCTATTAGAGAGTGGGCTTGGTTTAGGTCTTCGTAGAATTGACTAATTTCGTCCTCGGTTGATCTTTCTGTTGGTGCATAAGCCTGTATCAGAGAAATCGGAAAGTTTTCAAATTCCAGTTGTAAGAGTGCTACTCTTTCGGAGATTCCCGTAAATTTAGTTATTTTGTTTTTGAGCTCTTTTTTTATGAGGAATCCTACTCCGTGTAGACCTTTTGTTTGTCCTATATAAAAAAGACATAGTCCTCGTATTCTTCAAAGTTACAGCCTACTCGTCTGACTTCTGACAGGCCTATTATGTCGCAGTTGATATTTTTGAGAGCATGGGTTAGTTGAAGATATTTTTCGAACGATGATAGGGATCGTACATTATAGGTGCGAATTTTAAGTGTGTTTTTTTTATTTGTCCTTTTGTTGTTATTTTTGATTGGAGGGTAGCGGTCTTCTTCCCCCACGGTGACCGGCCGGCTTGGGGTGCAGATATTTTTTTTGGTATTCTGTTTGTTTGTTGTAGTGTTCTTGGTCCGGTTGACGGTGCTATTTAGTTTTTTAATTTCGAATAAGATGATACAGACGAAGATCGTTCTCGGGTTACATAGTCGAAAATGTTGTTTGTGTTTGTTTTTTTTCTGGTTGCACAATTTTTGTCGTTAGGGGACTCCTTTGGATCCCTTTTCCTTTTGACTAGGTTAGCTTCTTTTGGATCTTTTACTATCAGTTTATCTTTCTTTAAGTAGGCAATTTTTCCTTTTTCCCTCTCTTGTAGTAGTTTAGGCATTAGTTCTTGCCTTTTCAGTAGCACTTCTTTAGAGAAATCTTCCTTGATTGTGATGGTTGATCTTATTTGATTTTCTTTTATATTTCTGTTCCTGAGGATTAAGTTTCTTTTCCATATTGAAGTGAAGCTAACTAGCAAAGGGCGTGTTTCTTTTCCTTTCGGCCCTAATCTTTGCAATATATTTATTTCGTAGGGTTGTATAGTCGTCTTAGTTTCTTTTTCAATAATCGATTTTGTTTAGTTAATCAAGGAACCCTCTTGCTCTGTTTCGCTTACTCCGAAAAATATTAAATTGTGTCTTCTTTTGTTATCTTCCAGAGAGTCGATTTAGTGTTGTAAAATTTCAACTTTAGATTTTAGGTTCTTATTTTCTTCAATAACTGATGCTAGTTTCTTATCCATACTTTCCAATACACTTTTAGTTACTGATTCTGTAATTTCTTTAGTTTGTAGTGACATCTGTTCTTTAATTTTGTCGAGAAGTAAATCCATTTGATTTTCCATTGTTGATAGTTGCCTCTCTGACGTAGTGGTGGTTATTTTTTTTTTTTTTCCATTCACAATTGTAGGAGCACAAACAGTGGATGTTTCTTGTGCCAGTACCGGAACCGGACCCCTGTCTTTTATTAATTTAATAAGAACTTGGACTTAGCGTATTCAAACTGAAATTTTGAACCAATCAGGATGCCGACTACCAGATCCCAGGACAAGAGGCCTGAAGCATGGACAGTCGCCATTGAGCGTCCAGGTGCGGGCATACATCATCAGCTGCCCCCACGCTCGCCAACTACTACTGAAGGGACAGAAGGGTCCATACCAGTCAGAAGCCCACCAGCGTCACAGATAGGTGACAACACGCCCACACATGAGGAGGAGGAACCGCAGGAACCAAGCACACGCAGGAAGGCATCGAAACCAGAAAATTCTTCAGAAGAAACACTGAAGCCTTCTGGTAGAAAACAAAGGATCCAGGATAAGACCTTTGTTCAAGGAGAAGTAAGTGTTGGCGCAGTGGTTGAGCGATTGACTGCTGCGCTGCGTGTCGCGGGTTCGATTCCCGCACGGAACAAATATTTGTATGACCTACAGATAGTTGTTCCGGCTCTGGGTGTTTGTGTATGTGAGTTTATTCCTAGTGTGGGGCAACGTTTTTTCAAAAAAAAAAAAAAAAAAAGTAATGGCTACCCGGGGTGACGCCCGTAACGAACATACTAGACCGCCGTCAACTAGCAAGTCGACCCGGTCACGTAAGAAAATTTCAAGGAAAATAAAGTTGGAACTTGCCAAATTAGCACTTCAAAAAGCAGAAGAAGAAGCTTCTGAGGATGAATATATGGATGACAGAAACTCTAATGAAGAGTATGTCCGTTCGTGGCTCGAAGAGGCGCCAGAGCCCACACCGTTGAGGGAGAATGACGTCGCCAAAGGGGACAATGACGATTGGACCCCAGCTGCGGCCGTCGACGCTATAGCGGACTCCCGGAAACATATCGACCATATAGAACATCCACAAGTGAAGTCTAACATCGAACCGCCTAGGACAGAGCCGTCCAACGTGGAGCCGCCAAGGCAAATAGAAGCGAAAGAGTCACTCCGCCCCTTTTTAACGGAGCTGACATCCGCTATAACGTCGCTAGCCGACAGAAAAATCGAACCATGGACGCCTAACCGATCGGCGTCGCAGGTTATCATGGCTCTGCCGAATTTCGGTGGAGCTCATACAGAATGGCTATTTTTTCGAGCCATTTACGAGGCAACTTGTGAAGTATGGTGAACTAACTCTATGGTTTTGGTTACCATGGATGCATTTCACTGTTAGAAAATTATATGTCAATGATATATATATTCTAATTGTCTTACGTATTTTACTATAAATAAAACAACACATTAAATATATACTGCTTTATTCTTGTCACATATGGTGATCGTCAAGATCCACAAAACACGAGTTCACAGAACTTTACATGGTAGCAGAGCTTTGATGTTGCAAGAATACCAAATGTAAGTATACCCATACAAAATGTCGAGTGCAAAAATTTACGCGCTCACGAAAGACAACTATGATACATGGGTGTTACAAGCAGAAGCCGTCCTAGTGAGACAAAAACTTTGGAAATACGTTGAGACACCCTTGTCCTTGAACGCAACCGCCGACGACGTAGATAAGGACAGATTAGCTAAATCTGAACTGATCCTTATTATCGCTCCATCTGAGCTTAAACAAATTAAAAACTGCGGCACTGCCAAAGATGTTTGGGACAAACTGAAAAATACCTATGCCAGTAAGGGACCTGCACGAAAGGCGTCTCTACTGAAACAACTGATCCTTATGAAACTAGAAGGACACGACGTACGCAGTCATCTGAACAAGTTTATGGATACAGTGGACAAACTGGCCGACATGGACGTTATCATCAACGACGACTTGTTAACTATCATGATGTTATACAGTCTCTCTCCTGATTATGAAAATTTCAGAGTTGCTATTGAATCGCGCGACAGTCTTCCAAAGCCAGAAGAGCTTAAAACCAAAATATTAGAAGAATTTGAAGCACGTCACAATCAAAACATTACCAATACCAACGAACCTGAATCCTCACATGAAGAAGAAGCGTTATACGCGTCCTGCTAAATTTGCAAACGCAGAGGTAACATTTTCAAACGAAAGAATCACAAAGTATGTACAAACTGCTGGAAGAAAAACAACGAGAGGTCTAAGAAACTAAACACTGACTCTCATCGGAACAATTATGCTACACAGTGCCTTCTTACACGCAACAAGAAGCCTGAGAACAATATTTGGATCCTGGACAGCGGCTGCACATCACATATGACTTTTCGACGAGATCTATTTAAAAACATCGAGAAAACATCCAGAAAACTTAACTTTGCAACTGAAGATTGCACTGCAGAGATTGAAGGTAAAGGTACAGTCTCTTTCATTTCTAAAAATGGAGACGGTGAAGCTCTCACTCACCTGAAGGACACACTGTACGTACCTAGTCTGTGCACTAACCTACTGTCAGTTAGCAAGATAACAGATGCCGGCTGTTCTGTCCTCTTCACAAAGGACAAAGCGACAGTCAGCAACCCAAAAGCTGGAATAACTCTCACTGCTCGCAAAGAAGAAGATGGTTTCTACCACATCAAACCAAACAAGCATGAGTGCAACAACCTGGCCAATGAAATGACGTAGCTCCGACATCCTCAAAGAAAACGGACTCGGCAAACATGGACATCTATGACTGGCACAGAAAACTTGGGCACATGAACGCCAACGATTTAAAACATGCACTCCAAAACCAAACTCTTCTCGGTTTGAACTTCAATGCATCGGAATTATTACCGGAATGTGAAACCTGCATTCTAGCTAAAATGCACCGAGTACCAGCTCCCCGTGAGAAAACAACACAACGTACATCTGAACTCATAGAAATCGTTCACACTGACGTCTGTGGACCTATCCGAACGCCCTCATTAAGCGGAAACAAATACTTCGTCACCTTTATTGATGACTACAGTCGCTACAGTCGCGTGTACATGATGAAAAACAAGAGCGAAGTCTTAGAGAAATTCAAAGAGTTCAAACAGATGGCAGAAACTCACACAGGGATGAAAATAAAAGCCGTACAATCGGATAATGGCACCGAATATGTTAACAAAGAATTCGACGCTTACCTGAATCGCTGCGGGATACAACGAAGGCTTAGTGCGCCTTACACCTCGCACCAAAACGGAGTAGCTGAAAGGAAAAACCGCACTCTGATCGAGAAAGCAAGAGCCTTACTCATCGATGCGAAAGCACCTTTAAAATGCTGGGGCGAAGCTGTCATGACTGCAAACTACCTATCTAACAGGAGTCTGAACAGTGCCATCCAGAACAAAACACCATTTGAAGCATGGGTTGGAAGAAAGCCGTGCATTAATCACCTTTATATATTTGGCTCCAAAACGTTTGTTCTTATCAAGGGCACTATTGGTCATAAATTCGCACCAAAAGCAATTCCTGGCATGTTTATTGGATACTCTGAAACCTCAAAAGCGTTCAAAATTCTACTACCTTCCAAAAATAAAATGGTCACATCAAAAGATATCCGCGTGATGAAATCCATGTTTTACGACAAAACAAACAAACATAATATCACCGATCTCTTCAACGATGAACTTCCAAAACCTTTTAAATCGTCAAAACCAGAACATAAGCAAGTAACAATACACTTTGACGATATTGAAGATAGAGACGGCTCTCCAATTGACAACTTAACGAAACTGACAATGAAAATCTCGACACTACGTTGCAACAAAATTTGGTCAACAGCACTGAAGATGTTGAACTAGCGGAACAACTGGAACACGTAAACAACGAAAGCGATTACGAGTCCCTTTCCAGTTCCAACCTTGTCGATGATGATGAACCTGTCAATATTGATGCTGAGGAAACCATAACAAGATCTTTGAGAGACAGGTCAACAATCTCAGCTCCTAAGAGATATGATGACTTTATCATGGCAGCTGCTGAAGAGATTGAAAACCTGCACAAACCTATAGAACCTGACACTTACAAAGAAGCGATGGAATCTCCTGATAAACACAAGTGGCAGAACGCCATGAAAAACGAGATGATGTCACTAAAGGACAATCACACCTGGGACCTAGTCGATCTACCTACAGGACGCAAAGCCCTACCTAGCAAGTGGGTGTACAAAATAAAAATGAACCCTGATGGTACCGTCGAAAGGTACAAGGCCAGAATGGTCATTAAGGGTTATTCCCAGATACCAGGAGTGGACTATGACAGGACGTTAAGTCCAGTGGTTCGACTGAGCACTGTGCGGTCGCTACTAGCAGCGGCTGTTCGCGAAAATCTAAAACTGTCTCAGTTCGACGTAACCACCGCCATCCTTAACGGCGAAGTAAAGGAAGAGATCTACATGAAACAGCCCGAGGGCTATCGAGATGGGACGAAACGGGTTTGTAAACTAAAACGCAGTCTGTATGGCCTAAAGCAGGCACCACGCTGCTGGAACACATGCATCGCAGAATTCCTTTTAAAATCTGAATTTAAACAGAGCGACGCAGATCCGTGCTTATTTGTCCGAACAAAAGACCGATCAAAAGTCATTGTAGCTCTCTACGTAGACGATGGGCTTGTAGCGCACAACTCGACCACAGCAGGCGAAGAGTTTTTGAATGAACTTAGAGGAAGATTCAAAATTACTACCAAACCTGCGTCGTACTTCCTTGGAATCGAAATAAACGTGCGAAAGGATAGTTCCATATCCTTGTGCCAAAAGGCATACACAAAGAAAGTCCTGGAAAAATACGGCATGTTCAAGAGCAAGCCAGCACCGACACCCATCATTAAAAAAAATGAAACGGGAGTAAATGAAAGTATCAAGACGAACTTCCCTTATAGACAAGCTGTGGGTGCTTTAGCTTACCTATCAGTAGGTACGAGACCTGACATCACATACGCTGTTGGAGTCGCATCCAGAAACCTAGCAGCACCTACTAAGGAGGACGTCATGCTTGTCAAGCGCGTCTTCCGCTATTTAAAAGGGACGTTAGACAAGGGCCTGACATTCTCGAAGAACTCACCATCACACTTGGTCTGCTACAGCGACGCAGATCATGGAGGAGACCAGACAACTGGAAGATCAACATCCGGTATAGTGTGCATATTTTCTGGTGGCGCTATAAGCTGGAGAAGCCAGATACAACCTACAGTGTCGATATCTTCAACTGAAGCAGAGGTAATAGCAGCGAGTGAATCTGCTCAGGAAATTTTATGGCTGAATCGATCATTTAATGATCTGACCAAAATAGGGAAACCTGTTTTGAACTTAGACAATAAGTCAGCCGTTTATGTCGCACACAACCCAAGGTACGAATACCATAAGCGTACGAAGCATATTAAACTGAAATACTTCTTCGTTCGGGAATGTGTCGCCAATGGAGATTTTGATGTCAATCAAGTTCCGTCCGAGATTCAATTAGCTGATATGCTTACAAAGCCTCTGTTCGGGCCCAGACTATCAGATTTAAGTTTCAGAATGGGACTGAAGAATTTATCTTTAAATTCTTAAAACTTCCGAGGATGTGAAGTATGGTGAACTAACTCTATGGTTTTGGTTACCATGGATGCATTTCACTGTTAGAAAATTATATGTCAATGATATATATATTCTAATTGTCTTACGTATTTTACTATAAATAAAACAACACATTAAATATATACTGCTTTATTCTTGTCACATATGGTGATCGTCAAGATCCACAAAACACGAGTTCACAGAACTTTACACAACTCATGCCTACTTCAGCGACATAGAAAACACGGCAAGACTCAGAAGGAGCTTGCGTGATCGCGCACTGGAGACAGTGAGCTCAGAGCTCATCGGGAACGCAAAACCGGCTGAGATCATGAGAGAATTGGAACTACAGTTTGGACGTCCTGACTCAATAGCTCAGGCTGAAACGGACCGACTTAGAGGGCTACCAAAATGCAGTGAATCGCCCAAGGACATCTGCACCTTTGCAAGTCGAGTCAGAAGCGGAGTTGTCACTCTGCGAGCTCTCAAGAAGGGGCACTATCTGCTCAATGCCGAGCTGGTGCGCCAGCTAACTGAGAAGCTACCCAATTCTCTGCGTGTACAATGGTACAGAACGTACACGGAAAAGTACCAGTCGCTGCCGGATCTGTCACTCTTCAGCGACTTCATAACCGAGCAAGCTCACTTCTGCAGTGCATTCGCCCCGCCTGAGAACATTAAGGAAACGGATTCTCTAGCGGGAAAACGCGTCATACAACGGACGCATACAGCTACCGACAAGCCGGTAAACAAATGTCGAATTTGCGACAAAAGTGGTCACTACGCGTCTGACTGCCAAAGGTTCAGAGACGCAGCAAGTGACAAAAGATGGGAGCTAGCCAAGAATTACAACTTGTGCTATCGCTGCCTAAGACAACGTCGTGCTGGACACACTTGCAACAAGAAGCAGTGTGGTCATAAGGGGTGTACAGCCACGCACCATCGACTTCTTCATAGGGGTAAGAAGCCTCAAACAGACAGGACAAGGTAGCCTGCTGTTCCAGAAGAGAAGAAAGAGTCTCAGGAGACGGTGGCCAGTTCGCGAACTGAATCGATTCAAGCTTTCCTGAAGATGATACCGGTCCGGGTAATAGGACCGGCGGGAGAGGCAGACACATACGCACTCCTTGACGACGGATCCACCGTTTCGCTGATCGACGAAGCAATCGCTCAGCGAGTGGGAGCAGTGGGCCCAATTGACCCTCTGAAGATCGGTGCTATTGGAAACACCATGATCGACACTCCCTTATCGAGACGTATAACCGTCACTCTCACAAGTCATATGAGAGATTGGGTGCCCTTCAAGGCGCGCACCATTTCGAAGCTCAACCTGTCACCACAGGCAGTCAGTCAAGAAGACGTAGCCCGCTGTAGGCACCTTCGAGACTTGACGTCGCAGCTTACGTATCCTGCTGGAGTGCCAAAGATACTCGTCGGCCAAGACAACTGGCATTTGTTGTTGGCCACTGAAGTCCGCAGAGGGCCTAGAAGCCAACCCATCGCGTCGAAAACCATGATTGGCTGGACATTGCACGGCGCGCACACCAGAACACTGGGCCAGCAGGTGCACTATGTCGTCTGACAGCAGTCCAGTTGACGCAAGGCAAGATGCGGAACTGAACGAGCAGCTCCGTGAATTCTTCGCTATCGAGTCGTTGGCTATCAATCCACGACAACCAGCTTCTGACCCCCAGAAGAGGGCAGAAGATATCCTGAACCGTCACACAAGACAGTTAGGAAATGGGCACATAGAAACCGCTATGTTATGGCGGGACGAGAAAATAGAGATGCCCGATAATTACGAGACAGCATTCAAAAGGCTGGTCTCCATAGAGAAGAAGCTGGATAAAAACCCCGCTCTTCGTGTGAAATACACACAACAGATGGACTCCCTGATAGAAAACGGATATGCTAAGAAGGCTCCCAAGTCAAGCACGCCAGGAAAAACCTGGTACCTGCCTCATTTCGATGTTTTCAATCCCATGAAGCCAGATAAACTTCGAATAGTACATGATGCCGCCGCAAAATCGAGAGGAAAGTCACTCAACGACTTCCTGCTAACTGGACCAGACTTGCTGCAGTCGCTGCCAGGCGTCATGATGAGATTTCGTAGACACTGCGTGGCCATCTCCGGAGACATAGCCGAGATGTTCATGCAAGTAAAGGTGCGAAGTGAAGACCGAGACTCACTTCGCTACCTATGGAGAGGCAACAGAAGAGATGGAGCCCCAGAAGAATATCGTATGACGTCCATTTTTCGGCGCGGCCAGCTCGCCGTGCACCGCCATCTTTGCGAAAAATTGGAATGCAAGAAGGCACATTGAACAGCATCCAGTAGCAGTGAAAGCTATAGTAGAGAGCCATTATATGGACGATTATCTGGACAGCTATAAAACAGTCGAAGAGGCGACAGAAGTCGCGACAATGGTGAAGAAAATACACCAACAGGCGAAGTTTGACCTAACAAAATGGGTATCAAACAGTAAGCGCCTGATAGAAAACATCGATCCGTCACAAACTTGCACTGAGGTTGTGAACATCGGAGACACAGCAGGCGCAGAGAAAATACTCGGCCTGATTTGGAGACCTAGTGAAGATACGCTAGGTTTCAACCTAACGCTTGCGCGACTGCCGCCAGGAATTTTGGAAAAGGAGGCCCCTACAAAAAGAGAGGCTCTCAAAATCGTTATGTCGTTATACGACCCACTAGGACTCGCCTCACCTGTTACGATTCGAGCAAAACAAATATTGCAAGAAGCTTGGAGGCGAGGCGTCGATTGGGACCAGCTATTAGATGCTGACCTAGCAGCTCAGTGGAGAAGCTGGATCGAAAACCTGTGGCAGCTCAAGGGCATCAGCATACCAAGATGTTATCCTGGTTATAGTGATGCCACAGAAATACAAATACATGTATTTACCGACGCAAGCAAGATGGCATACGCAGCAGCTGTATTTTGGCGAGCCACCACAACAGAAGGCACACAGAAGGTGAGCCTAGTCATGGCCAAAGCGAGAGTAGCTCCATTAAAGCTACAATAGATACCGCGCCTCGAACTGCAGGCAGCGGTGATGGGAACCCGTCTGGCTGCAGCTGTGAAACGTGAACACGACAACAATCCATCGTCGGTCACTTATTGGACAGACAGCAAAACAGTCTTGTCGTGGATAAGAAAAGGAGCACTAACCTATAAAGCTTTCGTAGCGCATCGCATAGCTGCCATAGAAGAATGTAGCAAAGTGGAGGATTGGCGATGGATATCCACGAAGTTGAGTTGAGTTGAGTTGCTACATCACCGATATAGCAACTCGTGACGTGCCGCCGAGGTTTGACTCACAACACGAGTGGTTCTGAGGCCCTAGTTTTTTGTATGAAGACCCTTCTTCATGGCCATCAGAAAAACCTCCAATCGCAGAAGAGACAGGAGAGGAAAGAACACTCACTGTCACAGAAAAAGAAAAGTCTGTTTTGGAGAAAAGAACAGACAGACCTACATACACTTCGAAGCTCATAGAAGCTATACCTAATCCCGTCAACTTTTTGAGATGGGAGCGGCTATTACGTGCGACTGCTACCGTCCTACGTTTTATACATCTCTGTAAACAAAAGACAGAGAAAACGTTCTACAAAAGAACCCAGAAAAACGCTGAGGAGGACACGGACTGGCGAAAGAAAAAGAAGACAGCGACTGCAGCAACCAAGCCGTCATACATAGCGCCAGAAGTCCGAAAGCAGTACATAGATGCGAGTTTTCTTCAAAAAGCCGAGAAAATACTCGTACAAGTTGCACAGCAGCAATCGTTCGCTCAAGAAATAGCTAGATTGCATGCACAAGAAATAGTGGACAAAAATAGTCCGCTACACGCGCTGCAAATAGAAGTAGTAGATGGCCTACTACGTATAAGAAGGCGTATAGCCGCCACTGACGAGGTCACAGAAGATGTGAGGCGACCGCCAATATTACATGGCGACCATCACATAGCCCAGCTCTACATAGATTGGACACATCGCAGCTTACTACATAGTGGGACTGAACTCACAATAAATGAGGTACGACAGCATTATTGGGTCGTAAGGATGCGTCCCACCACCAAGAAAGTACTGGCACAATGTCTTCAGTGTCGTATTCGTAAGGCACAAGCACCTGTGCCAGCGACCGGCGACCACCCACGAACGCGCCTGGCTCATCACCAAAGGCCGTTCACGTACACCGGGCTAGACTACTTCGGCCCGCTATCTGTCACCGTGGGTCGCCAGCATCACAAGAGATATGTAGCATTGTTTACATGCCTCACCACCCTTCATGGGAGGCGCATGGGAGCGCCTAGTTCGCTGCGTGAAAAACGCATTGTATACCGTACTCACAGAGAAACACCCACACGAAGAGGTGTTGTCCACACTGATTTGTGAGGAGGAGTACACGGTAAATAGTCGCCCGCTGACACACGTATCAGTCGACGGCGATGACGACGAGTCTATCACGCCAAACCACTTCCTACTTGGTGGGTCGGCTAGACTCCCAACCCCCGGGGTGTGAACACGAGCAAGACATCGACCACAAAAAGAAGTAGCGTCGGTCAGAAATCCTGGCCGACATGTTCTGGCGCCGGTGGGTGCGAGAATACCTGCCGGAGCTCCAAAACCGGCGGTTGCCCCATAGCCGCGGGCCTGGCCTGCTGGTGGGCGACCCCGTCCTTATCGCGGACGGGCAGCTGCCTCGCAACACGTGGCCGCATCGAGGCCATATACCCTGGCCCTGATGGAGAAGTCCGGACCGCTGAGGTGCGCACCACTGGCGGCACTCTAAAGCGTCCGGTGAAGAAGCTCATTCCTTTGCCAAAATGAGCGCAGCAGAGTTCCAGAGGCGAGAGCTGAGCGACGTGTCGCAGAGCTTCGAGGTCACGAGCGCTGCCGACGTGCGTCGCTCACTATGCTGATGCAGCGCCGCGCCAACGTAGCATCGAGTCGACGCGACACTGCACGGCGGGAGAGATGTTCGCGACGATACGTCACCATTTAGATAGATAGTCGTATGTAAAATGTAAATAGTATTGACAGACACACGTCTGCTCACCCCAGAGCGCCATCGCATACTAAGCGATGTCGGTAGGTGAAAAAACCTTTTATAGTAAAGCTCGTAACTAATTTTCGTTCATGTTTTTGAGACACTAAAATTATATTTTATGTGTCTATCAGTATGTAATAGGTTTATATAGTCTAATAACAATAAATTAGAAGCATTAATATACATACTGATTGTGTTATTACGGAAAGAAACAAGTATTCATGCTCCGTAAACACAACTGCCATCGACGACCGATTAGTTCACAATGACCCGTAAGATGGCGGCGCTTGATATTTATACTAAAACCACTTAGTGTAGATTTTTGATAACTTTAAACTCATGTTTTAGGGGCTTTTACATAGTTTATAGTGCGCAGATGGCGCTTATGTATTAGAATTATGCATAAGGTATCTTTGACATATGATATATGTATAGTTTTAAGGAAATAAAAATATTTTGTTTACTTTGATTCTCAGAGATAAAACGTCAAATATATGACACTTTAAATCCAGTATAAAGATCTAATCACTGAATGGCTCGCGGCAACTTAAATGTTATTAAATTGTTCAATTAACTAATCAGTGCTATAATTAGTATAATAATATCAATAAAAGTGCAATAACCCCGTGTTAATGTTATCCCATGATTTGGACCTTTAAGAACATAAAAATAGCAAAAGTGGAAAACGATTATTAGTTTCGTTGCGAAAACCATTTAAAGTGCTATTCTAAAACAATTCATCATAATAAGATACAAAACAGTGACAATAACAAACAAAACACATAATTGAAGTGTACTAAAGTGAATGTTATAAGTTAAAAGTGATTGTGAGCAAACATAACAAAAACATTGAACAAAAATTCAAATGTTTTAACCGTCGTGGTTTATCGTCAGTAGAATAAAGAAATGCCCTTTGGACCCCACTTGTCTCACTAGTGAGCCGAGCACGGAATAAGATCTAAAATTTCATCACTAAAGTTAAAAGTTATTTAAGTGGAAGAAGACAAGTCACAATCATAAATAGGATTTCCTCTACATCTAAGATAGAAGTTGCTCATGAGTCTACAGTAAGATATACAGTGTGTGGTGTACCCCAGGGAAGTGTCCTTGGACCTTTGTTATTTCTCATTTACATTAACGATTTACCAGGATGCATTGAGTATCGAACTGTTTTATTTGCCGATGATAGTACACTCATTATCCCATGTAAATGTTTGGAATCATTCGAATATGACATAAATTATTCAATAGATTGCATAATAAAATGGCTACATAAAAATAAACTAAAAATAAACTTAGACAAAACACAGATCATGCTATTTCAACAAAGAACAAGACAGGTTAAATTAAATATATTGTATGAAAACCAAAGAATAGCTGAAACCAATACTGCTAGATTTCTTGGACTCCAATTGGACAGTAAACTTGACTGGAAGTGTCATGTTGAAAATGTTTGTAGGAAACTAAACCAGTACTCATATGCGCTGTATAATTTATCTAAAATTGTAAATGAGTCCATAGTTCTGACAGCATACAAAGCCTATGTTACATCAACATTACGTTTTGGACTAATATACTGGGGTAATAGTACTGATAAATTAATTGCATTTAGGGCGCAAAAGAAATGTGTACGTGCTATGTTCAGACTGAAAAAGACTGATAGTTGTGCTCCGTTATTTAAAAAATATAAGCTTCTTACCCTGCCATGTTTGTATATATATGAGACAGCAGTATTTGTGAAATGTAACCTTCACTTATTTCAAACATTTAGATCGAAACGACGCAACAACGATATATGTGCTGCGCCACATAACACTGCACTCTACTCAAAAAGTTTTTTGGGAATGGCACCGAAGATCTATAACAAGATGCCTACAGTAATAAAAGTACTGGACGACATAAGTCATTTCAAAAAAGCTCTTTTTAAACTACTGGTAGATAAAACGTATTATACAATAGACGAGTTCCTATCTGACAATTTTAATATAATTATTTAATACTAATTGATAATATCAGGATGTTCTTATATTAATCTTCTTTACATTGTGACATACCTACTTGACTGATTTGGATTTTAATATAATGATTTTGACATGATAGACAAATATTGAATTTAATGTAATAACTTATTTTATTTAATCTGTTATTGTATAATTTAATCTAATGACTAATATTATTGTAACGTATTGTTTGTACGCCCTGTGGGTAGAATGTAGTGATACTTTAAAGATATGGCCTAAGCTTGTTAACACCTGTAATTAACGACACCTACATTGACAAATAAATGGATTTGATTTGATTATTTTAGACCCCCCGATTTTGGCAGGGTACGAAGTAGTGCTATAGGTATTCTATTCACCTACCAATCAGATTATTTCCTTACACGTAATTGGTTTTGTTAGGAAACACCATCTAGGTGTTCTAGATAGGATAGCTGGATACCATGATTGAGAAATTATACATAATAGCAGTACGTGGCCGGTCTTAGTGCATTTTCGGTCTGAAAAGGCAAATATGCGTACATTTTGCTCAAGTAAGTGTTTGGAAAATTCGATACAAGCCATTTAGCGCTCCTAGGTGACCTAGAATTCTGTCTGGGCCCTATAAATAGATAGCACCTATGTAGTTCTAGTACATGGACATCACTTACTTGAGATGATGTGTCTGTGCATGGACGTTTCTATGCGTCTGCCGATGGGTCGCTGCGTCCAGGGACATTTGGTGCCTGGTCAGCTATAGATATGCTGTCTGAAGCATTACCTCCGTGGACCCTCAGGCAGGCGCTTAGACTCAGTCACAATGCAGAGCTAATATATAGCTATATACACACATGCACAGACGTTAAAGCTATGGAACAACGCAATATTTCGTATTCGGCCGCTTCACTTAAGCAGGAGAAAGGCTGGTGGTACACCCATCAGGGTACCGCCATTCGGCAGCCCAGTTCTCCAGCTACTCAACCACACTTCCAGAAGGAGCCTAGCTCTGGTGGTTGAGGAGCTAATCGACCTAACATAGGGCGAGGTTCCATGGTTTTTTCATGAAAACAAACATGTAATAAGAGATGCTACTTCGAGGGTCGGACATATATCCACCAAACTTCTACCATGGGATAGCCCATCGCAAAGGCTATCCGATGATGAATGTTTGGTGAGGATCCGCCCAGCAGCTTGACCACAAATTGAGCTTATGAGCCAAGATCGGGAGCATAAGTTAAACTTTCGTACCTTCACGCGGCTGTACGCCTGAAGGTTATCAATATAACCGTGACACTTATGTGTGTCGATGGCCCAGTAGGAGGGCTCCAAGTCCTTCGCTGGTACCCTAGAGCTAAAGGGTCTAGTTTTAGGAGAAACTCGATTGTAAAGCTTTAAACTGGCGGGAATTCCCTTTCTTTGATGTTCTCCGTACGTCTGGATCAGGGACCGGAGCGAAGGTCTCCTTGAGACCTATCCAAAGGTGCAAGTTTGACCAGAATCGGTCCAGTAGAAGGGTAGTTCCTGTCAATTTCAAGCTACGAGTCTTAGGTTATATTTTTTTTAAATAAAAGTTTTTGCGCGCGGAATATCGTGGTCCTCGTTGCGGTCGCGTTTGTGTGATCAATAGTGCGCAGGCACATGATCGAATTGTAGCCATTATTTCACCTAAAGTCATTTCCACGCATCATTGTGTAGCGGGGGCCATGAAGAGACGTCGCTTCTGGCCATGAACAAATAGTTTTTATTTAATCCGCACATCACTTTTCACCTGTTAATGCTTGTAATTCTCTCATACCTATATGTAGTATACTAGTGCTGGGTACATCGTCCTCACGTATACGAATTTATTAATGTATGTACCTATATAAATATTTTATAAAACTTTTTTTTAAAAGAGTAAGTATGGAGTTTCTTGTGCGTTCTTCTCCATAACAACCTACATTTCCGAATGCACGGTAGAATCAATTTTTATTAAATGTAAATTTTAACGTTCAAAAGTGCCACATAATGGCCTACTTGAAATAAACACATTTGACTTTGACTTTGACTTTGACCTCAACATACTTGGCAGCCTTCCAGTAACTCCAGGGTCCATAGTTACCAGATGACAACTGAACAATAGGTGCAAGGGGCGTCAACGCGTTCAAGCAGGAGCCTTACATCCTCCTGATTGCCTGTCGGTCTTGGACGATCACGTCCGTCCCGTACAGGTATGCTGCTCGATATGACCAAAGCCTATGATAAGGTGCAAAGTGCAATTTAAAATACTACTGGACAAGTTACATGGGATAGGAATACGAGGAAAAGCTCATGAATGGCTTGCATCATATCTAAAGGATAGGGTACAACTGGTAGAAATCGAATATTATGATAAGAACACAAATGAAATAATTAAAATGAGAACCGACAGTAGAGTAGTTAACGCGTAAATTCCCCAAGTGAGTGTAATAGGCTGCTTGTTGTTTCTTATCTACATAAATGACCTTCCTAAAATTAAAAATGGACCATGTGGTCTATTTGCGGACGATTTCTCCCTACTCACCTCATGGCAGAGCGATGACAATATAAACACCAAATTGAACTCCCTTCTCTCAAATTCTGTAGACTGGATGGATAACCATAATCTAGAAATTAACTACACAAAAACAAAATTCATCATTCATTCATTCACCTTTCATCGCCATCAAAAACCCCCATCTACTATGTAAAAATAAGTCGTGTTTCTTCCTGACGCTATAACTCCAGAACGCACGAACCGATTTCCACGGTTTTGCATTCGTTGGAAAGGTCTCGGGCTCCGTGAGGTAGGGTAGGGTAGGGTAGGGTCGGGTAGGGTCGGGTAGGGTCGGGTAGGGTAGGGTCGGGTAGGGTCGGGTAGGGTCGGGTAGGGTAGGGTAGGGTAGGGTAGTGTAGTGTAGGGTAGGGTAGTGTAGGGTAGGGTAGTGTAGGGTAGTGTAGGGTAGGGTAGTGTAGGGTAGGGTAGGGTAGGGTAGGGTAGGGTAGTGTAGGGTAGGGTAGGGTAGGGTAGGTTAGGGTAGGGTAGGGTAGTGTAGGGTAGGGTAGGGTAGGGTAGATAAATGTTAGATATTTTTATGGCAACACAAAGTTTGCCGGGTCAGCTAGTTAAAATAAATTTTACTTTTAATAATGCAAAACTTTAACTAGTAAATTAATTTACCCTTCTCGGTTTGTCTATAGACACCCACTTAAACTGGAAAGCCCATATACAGAAAATAAGAGCCAAATTATCAAAATTTGCATATGCCTTGCGCGAAATTAAAAAAACTACAAACCTGCAGACTGCATTTGTCACCTACTATGCATATGCCCAAACGTGGCTCAGCTATGGGGTCATGCTGTAGGGTAACAGTACAGATTCACAAACCATATTTATTTTACAAAAAAAGTTAATTTGAATAATAACCAACACACTTCCAAAAACACAAAATACTTACGTTGTTTCCCTGTTTATACATCCTAGAATTATGTAAATTTGTCAGAAAACATCCAGATTTGTTCACAACTTGCGAAGAAACACAAACAAGATTAAATTTTAGACACAACAAAAACTAAATAAACATACCTCAATCCCAACTTAAAATGCAGTCAACAAGACTTTTATAATTAAATTTTATGGATATTAATCCATAAAATTTATAACAAACTGCCAAATGATACTAGAGAAATAAACAAAACAAATTTATTTATTAATAAAGTGAAACAATTTCTTGAATTATCCACCAAAAATTACGAAATTTATACAAAGAAATGGGTAAATTGCTTGAAATAGGTACTTACAAAAGCCAAATATAATAACATAATTTAATCTTGATGAAAATACCTCAGTCAATTTCAAAATAATTACTTATTTACTTTTCCTATTCAATCAATATAAATCATACCTATAAACACAGACATAATTATAATTATACATCCAATATAACATTTATAATATTTTATTAGTTTTTTGATAATATGTAATGCCTTGAAATGCTACTTAGCCCTCTTCCTCTCTCCTAATGTTTTCTGTGCCCGACGGAGTCCATATTGATATTTTACCATGTCTATACCATCTATGAAATACATATGAAATGCAATAAAGTATTGAGTATAGCTCTCGATCGTACGGGCTGAACTTCTTCTGCAAAGGACTGAGCTTCCTCGAAAATAATGCCAGTGGCTGTCATTCCTTCTTGCTCCGCTGTCTGGCGTCCAGCAAATGCTGAGTTGGTAAACCTTTCAGTATGGGCACTCCCGGCGCAATAATTCTTAAACCTTGTTTGTACTTTTTTTTACTATTCTTCTCTGTTACTTTGTGATTGTTATTGTTGTGTTGTGTCTATGTTGAATAAATGTTTTCTATTCTATTTCTAATAATTATTTTCGTTGGTAGGTGTCACTTGACTAGTGGCATTTTAATAATCGCTATCGCATATAGAATTTTATTTGGATTAAATGTCATCACAAGTATGTCTTGGCTATCGTGAGTTAGGTACTTGAAACACAACATGACATGCACTTTTCAATAATTCAATATTTAAATGGTGTTATTATTCACCACGCGAATATTAATTAGTTTGAACAAGTTTAATTTTATTTTTTTTTGTTTTAAACTGCCTCGTTGTTCTCGCGGTCGTTTGTGGAACCACTGCTGAACGCGAGGTCCGGGTTCAATTCCCAGGTTGGGCAGTGTTATTGGTTTTTATCCAATATGAAATTGTTCAGTGCCTGCTCAAAGTTAAGTCTGATCTTCTTCTCTGGTCGTGTTGAATAGTTATCGTATCGGATTATGAGAGTGAGAGACAAGACAGCGCACACCTATATTTGAGCACATGTTTGTGTAGTTAATATAGTATAATATTCCCTCCTCCGATGACAAGTCTCCGTTTAGGTGTTTAGGTTAGCGGCCGCGCTGTGGCCATCAAGCCGCGCAACTTCAAGTAGTAGAGTCAAATTCTACGGTTGACCTCTTTCTCGAAGTTGGCCCTACCCAACTGGATCGTTTGTCCCAGGTAGAAATAGTCGCCCACAACTTCGAGTGTAGAGTCACCGACCTTGATATGAGTGGATCAAGTGGATGTATCATGGCGATCAACATCACCTTCGTTTTGTCCATGTTTCATGTTCATGTTTTGTTTGTTCATCCTAAAACCGACTCTTTCGAAAGCTCTACTAAGGTCATCAAGCATTGTACTAAGGTCCTCCATGGTCTCAGCCATGACCACTATATCGTCGTCTAACCGAAGGTTGATGCCTTTTTTTTTGTTTACGGGGGGAAACCTTCAAAAGGCGCATGGAATTTTGGGCAAATACCAGGGAGTGTAGGATTTTTACCTCACTAAAACCACCCCGGTAACCACCATCAGCACGTAGAAGGAACCCCGTGAACCTGAAAAAGCCACCCCGGAACGCCCTCTGTGCAACGCCTGTTTAGGGCACATCCCTGAGTAGATTAATAATGCACCTCCCCTGAGCCTCGCTGTGCACGGCAGCACGTGATTACTGAGCCACCGTCTTGCCTGGAGTTACTTGGTGGGTGACCAGAGTCCCCAATCTGACCGCCCATGACCCCGGAGTCCCACATGCCTATGGAGCAGGCGGCGTTTCGGCGTTTTAGGCATCGAGGCGGTTGCCTCAACGACGCCTTCTTCTACGATGTATGTAAACACATGTTATAACAAATAAATCATCTTTATCCGAGTGGGATCGGCCCTCTTACGATCCCGCTCGGCAGCCTCCTTCTGTACCATCACGGTTTCACAGAAGGAGGCCATTTCCCTCCAGTTTTCTGTGTCTGCCAGCATGGCCCTCACAACTGCTGGCAGAGACAGGTCTCTCCCGATCCTGGCGACCAAGACCTGCCGCTCAGAGGCCCACGCAGGGCACTCCACGAGCATGTGCTGTGCTGAGTCAAGGTCGTCTCCGCAGTGGTGGCAATTTGCCGTGATCTCTCGTCCAATCCTATTCATGTACTCACTGAAGCAACCGTGCCCGGTGAGTACCTGAGTGAGCCTGTAGGAGATGCACTCCTCTCTCTTCAGCCAGGCTTCGAATTGCTGCAGGAAGGCTTCGACAACGCGCTTGAGCGAAAATTGCGGCTGCTGTAGCCGCTCGCACCACTCATCAACATCGCTCGAGCGCGTGTCACCGTTCCTGCCGCCTCAGCCTTAATTCAGCGATTCCTGGCACGCTATCACCATTCTGGCGGATGGTGCGTATTGGGTTATAATCCCTCGCATCCATGTCCGCCAGAATGTCTAGCGAAGGAAAGCGTGCCAGGAGAGTTGCCGCCTCAAAGGATACCGTTCGGTAACCTCGTGCGATATGAATGGCCACCTGACAATCGGTCAGACACCTGATAATCTGCTTGACCAAACAGGCGCCCCGTAAACGACCATCGATCGCACGACACTCGCGTAGAGGTAGCGAACTTCCTCCCATGGTCCCCCAAGGTTAGGCAGCACTGCCTTTTCAACGCGGGGGATGACGTTCATGCAGAGCCCTCTCCAGTCCAGAACCTTCAAGATACGATCCAGTACAGCGGTGAACAGTTTCTGAGATATGACGTCTCCCTTACTCACACCTCGCTGCAGAAGGATAGGTGCCGAGGTCTGATGCTGAAGTCGAACTAACATGGTGGCGTTTTTGTGCAAACACTTCAACACTTCGATATACCAGTAGTCAATTTGGCACCATTGGAGAGAATTCAGAGCAGCCAAGTCTCGATCTTATCGAAGGCTTTCTCGTAGCCCACAAACGCTAAGCAGAGGCAAGTTGTACTCTTCAGTCTTTTGTATAACCAGCCGCAGCGTATGTATTTGATATAGGGTGCTAAAGTCGGCTTGTTCAGGAGGCTGGAAATCGTCAAACCTTCCCGCGAGACGATTTGTGATGACTCTTGAAAACAACTTGTAGACATGGCTAAGAAGTAAGATGGGCCTATAGTTCTCATTGCCACCCTTCTTGAAGTAGAGTACCCTCGCTCCATGCCAGTGACGTTTTTCCTTCGAGTGTGACGGAATCAAAGAGCTTCTGTGGGCCTTAAGTACTTGTTTTCCAACCGCCGGGCGTTCGTTCGGCCGTAATTTGTCCGGAATGTCTTCGGTATAGTGTCGAGTCCATCTAGCTCTAGTGGTCATTCGCTTGATCCGCGACGGGTTTACTGGTTGACATATACAACTGCCCATAGAATCTCTCGATCTCCCGCATTGGTCTTCAGTTTTGTGAGCTAGCTCTGCCCAATAGTCAGATCTCCTGCAAAGACCTTGGAGCCCTTATTCCACTCAATCGTGTCTTTAATACTTTCGGTATTAAAGCGGCGGAGGTCGCTTATTAAGGACTTTGAGATGCGTCTATCACGCCTCTCCTTCATGAGCTTGTGAGTAGGATCAGATAACTTTTTGTTTCTATCTGTGCGAAGGGTCTTGAAAAACTTAGACCCAACCGGTATGGACAGCTTCCACGAACCCATGGCTGTATTCGTCCACGGAGCTCCCTAGGTACTCGAAACGATTCTGGACTTCGAGCTGAAAGGTCTCGGTGTGTTGGATCTGGATGAGAGCTCTGCCAGGTCCATTTACTGCGCTCACGCATAGCGCATTAGCTATAATCGCATGCGTAGATAAAAATGAATACAAAAAAGACATTAATGACACACTTAAAACAATAATAGATTGGCTCAATAAAAATAACTTAGTTATCAACCTTCAAAAAACCAAAGTCATGCATTATTACCAACGACTACAGCCAGAAAATGTAAACACTAAACATAAAACCAAATCGTTGATACAACCTCAGATGCAAAATTCCTGGGTATATATATTGTCGAAAAACTGACATGGAAACCACAAGCTGAAAGCGTATGCCAAAAACTAAGCAAGACTGCTTACCTACTCTACAACCTTTCAAAAAAAGTAGATACTGACACATTAGTGACAGCATACCATGGTTTAGTTGCTTCATCATTAAGATTTGGTGTCATATTTTGGGGTAACTGTAGTGAGAGAGAAAGAATCCTTAAGGCCCAAAAACGTTGCCTTAGGTCAATGACAGGTCATAAAACTACAGAAAGCTGTGTGCCACTTTTTAAATCCTTAAAAATTATTACATTCCCGTCCCTGTACATACTAGAAGTAGCCCTTTTCGTCAGAACGAACAAACACTTGTTTACGTCAATGGTTGATATTCGACAATGTGTGGTGTGTCACGTACGTCACGATTAGATCTTAGTTTAAGTTAAGGTAGATAAGCTATGTCCATAGTTATATTATGATATATGTCACGCACGGACTAGGTATATATTACACTAATAAAGGGAGTCTGGGGTCTTCAGTCTCCAGTTGACTCATGGACAAGTACACGACATGGTATTTACTTAACCCCTTCTTCCCTCCACATCGCATGGCGACCCTGCCAGTCGACTGGACGGCGTTATAGTTGCCCGACCGGGATCTCGTCGGAGTCACTTCAGTCGGCTTCAGTCAGTTTCTCGACAGTTGGTTAGTCACAGGCCATGGGGAGCACGTCATCCAAGGAAGAGGTTATTATAGCCCAGACAGCAGCGGGTGGTTCAAATACCGCGACAGTAACACAAGAGCAGATATCCACCATCAACGCGATGCTGTTGTTTATCGCCGTGTGTTTGGCGATTGTCATCATTGGCGTGGCAGTCCGGCTGTACAGGGGGTGTCATCAGAATTGGATCGAAGAGAAGATCAATCAGCGTGAGGTGCAGCGAGCTGTGCAGATGGCCTGACCGGGAGCTGGCGGAGCGACAGGAGGAGTAAGTGATGTGATTTGAACTTAAGTGTAGTGACGAGTATTTTCGGTCATCTATCAGTTAGAGACATTAATTTTAAATGGAAGTGGAGTTAACGTCACTGTTTGTACAGCTTAAGTTATTGAGGGAATCAATTGTCAAGGTAGATCCCAGTAGGCGGAAAGGCAAAAATTTTGATGGAAAGATAAGCGAGGTAAAAGCCCTGTATTGTAAATTTAATTGTGTAGTTTCTAAGTGTAGCAAATTTTCGGAGGAATTAGCACAGCTAGTGAGTAAAATAGAAAATTTGTATGTAGACACTATTAAGTTTGAAAACGGTACCGGAACCGATACAGAGATGGCGTTGGAAAGGTTTTCATTGAAAACGGCGGTTAGCTTACTCCCGAAAATGAATGGGGATGAGCAGGTAACCCAAGATTTGATTGATGCCATAGATTTATACAGCTCTATGTTAGAAGCGGCTGATAGTGCTCATTTAATTAGATTCGTGCTAACTACACGACTTACCCAGGGGGCTAAGATGCGATTGTCCTCTACTTATACGACTGTAGACAGTCTTTTAACGGACATGAAGAAGCATTTGTTGACGGTTAAGTCAGACGTTGCAGTGCAAGCCAAATTTGCTCGCGCTAGGCAAAATGATAGGTCGGTCACGGATTTCGGGTCAGAGATAGAGAAGTTAATGGTAGATTTGACTATTTCTCAAGCCGGGGAAAATTCGGAAGCTTATAAAATTTTGCGGCCTTTAAATGAGAAGTATGCGGTTAAAAAGTTTGCTGACGGACTTCGTAATCAGCGTCTTGGTACAATTATCACGGCACGGAACTTGACTTGTTTGAAAGATGCTATCAGGGTAGCGGAAGACGAAAATTGTGCTTCGTCGGGTCAAGTCATGACGTTCCAGCGGTGGCCCGCGGGTGGTAGTTTTTCTACGGGAAATAGGGGTCGTGGAAATAACTATAGGCGGCACGCTGTAGGTAATGGATACGCGCAGCAAAAAACAGCTGTTGGGCGTACGTACCAAAATGGAAACGTAAGGTATAGTAGTGGAATGCGCGGTCGTAGCAATAGTACTCATCGTGGACGGCAGACTCAGCAAGGTCGACAGCGCGTAGCGTGTCTAGAGCACGTGCGGGGCGATGCTGACTCAAGTGCAGTGTCAATGTCACGAAGTAGCGAAGGCAGACGATTGAATGAAACGCAGTTTTTTCGAGGCTAAGCATATTTTAGCTTGCAATAGTGTTAACTGGGTGAATTTTCTAGCAAATAATGTGGATTCGGAATGGTTAGTCGATACGGGTGCGTCGATATCGGCAATAAAAAGTAATTTCTTGAGGAATAATGCTTTGTGCTGTAAAGTAGTTAAGGAAGAATTAGTGATTAATGGTGTAGGGGGTAGTTTACGGGCTATAGGTTATGTATATTTGACGTTGGAATACGAACAATGTTCGTTCGTGCATAAGTTTTATATATTCAATGATTTGCCATGTAGGTCAGTTGGCATATTAGGCCAGGATTTCTTGCAGACGTATAGTGGTATTATAGACTTTTCGGGGAACAGGTTATCTCTAAAGAACCGTGAGCAGCAGACGGTTTCGATGCCACTTAAATCCTATAATTATTCTTTAACTATTTCTCCGCGTTGTGAAATGGTTAAGTATTTGCCCGTTAATAGAGCAGAAGATTGTGTAGTGTTTAGGAAAGAGTTGCGCGAAGGGGTTTTCTTAGCAAATGTAGTAGCTAGACCTAAGAATGGGATGATGCCCATTAGGATTTTAAACACAACCACGGAGGAAGTTGTGTGTACTATGTCCGATGTAGAAGTCTATCCGTTAAGTGATTTTAATTGTTGTAGTTTTGCGGAAACAGAAGTAAGTGTTGAACGTGTTAAGAAAATATTTTCTTTGCTTAATCTTGATTATTTGAATGCCGAGGAACGGTTGTCAGTTGAGCAAATATGTGCAAAATATCCAGATATTTTTTATATTCCGGGAGATAAATTGGATGTCACGAATGTATATGCGCAGTCAATACGTTTGAAAGATAATGTTACTCCAGTTTACAGGAAACAGTATAGAATACCTTATGTACAGAAAAAGGAGGTTGATAGGCAAGTGCAGAAGATGCTGGATAGTAATATTATTGAGGAGGCGGTTAGTGAGTGGTCTAGTCCTGTTTTGGTTGTACCCAAGAAGGCAGATCGTAATGGGGAGAAAAAATGGCGTGTAGTAATAGACTACAGGCAGTTAAATGAAAAGATACAGGATGATAAATTCCCTTTGCCAAATATTAATGAAATCTTGGATTCATTGTCGGGTGCAGTTTACTTTTGCCACTGTGATTTATCACAATCATATTATCAGTGTGCTTTAGATGAAAGTAGTAGGAAATACACAGCTTTCACGACAGATAAAGGGCAATATCAGATGTGTAGATTACCAATGGGGTTAAAGATAAGTCCAAGTTCTTTTAGCAGGTTAATGACTGTAGCCATGTCAGGATTAAATTATGACAAATGTTTGATATATTTGGATGATTTAATTATTTTCGGGCGGAATTTGGATGAGCACAACCGGAACCTTATGTCAGTGTTTTCTCGCCTGAGAAAGGTCAATCTTAAACTGAATCCATCCAAATGTGAATTTATGAAAAAACAAATACTTTATTTAGGACACGTAATTTCAGCGGAAGGTATTTCACCAGATCCTGAAAAGGTAGAAGCCATAAAGAAATATCCGCGTCCATCGGCAGTTGATGAAGTAAAGCGGTTTGTGGCGTTTGCAAATTATTATAGGAAATTCATACCAAATTTTGCTAGTATAGTGATACCTATGAATAAGCTATGTAAGAGGGATGTAGTGTTTAGTTGGACCGATGAATGTGAGAGGTCGTTTTTGTTGCTTAAGGAAGCGTTAATGAATCCACCAGTGTTGGATTATCCAAATTTTTCTGAAGACAACACGTTTATATTGCAAACCGATAGTTCGGGTTATGCGGTAGGAAGTGTTTTGTGTAATGGGAACGGTAAACCCGTTGCATACGCTAGTAGGTCTTTGGGGAAAAGTGAGTTAAATTATCCTATTATAGAGAAGGAGTTATTGGCTATAGTATGGTCAGTTAAATATTTTAGACCGTATTTGTATGGACGGAGGTTCGTTGTAAAAACGGATCACCGGCCACTATTATACTTGTTTAACATGACAGATCCATCAAGTAGGTTAACTAAGTTTCGTTTATGTTTAGAAGAGTATGACTTTGAGGTCGAGTATATTAAGGGGAAAGAAAATGTATTAGCTGATGCACTTTCTAGGATAGTAATTTCAAGTGAAGATTTGAAAACCATGCGTGAAAAAACTATATCCGTAATGACGAGAGCGCAGTACAAACAGTTGGAAGAACCAAATGTTTGTGATACGGACCCTGTGGTATCTAGGACTGATCACCCTAGGATCGTGGAAGTTCTTAAAAAACAAGGAAATGACATTGAGATATGTTTGAATGAGTGGGAGAAGATGTTACGTAACACTAATGGTGAAAAAATATTTTCAAAGTCGCGCAATTTAATGTATGTGCCAGAAAACTCGAGTATTTACGTAAACTATGAATCTTTATCGGCATCATCGCGAGACGAGTTGTCGAGAGACATAGTCACTTTTTGTATTGAAAAGGGCATAAAAGAAGTTATTATTTTGAAGAATCGTTATAACGTTAATTTTATTACAAAAATGGCCAAATATTTGAAGGAAAATAGTAATTCGATATGTGGAGATTTTAGAATATGTGTAGTGAAGGGTGTACGGAAAATAGAAGGGGCGGATGAGAAGAGAATTGTTTTAAATGATTTTCATATTTTACCTACGAGTGGTCATTCAGGAATACGCAGGATGGTGAATAATATAAAGAAATATTATTATTGGCCGTCAATTGAGAAAGATGTAGCGGAGTACGTTGGTAAATGTGATAAGTGTAAAAAACAAAAGTTTTCCAAACATACTAAAGAACCAATGACAGTTACTACCACTGCATCTTCATCTTTTGAAAAGATTTATTTAGATATAGTGGGTCCACTTGATAGGGACGAAAATGGTAATGTTTACATATTAACTCTTCAATGTGAACTTACGAAGTTTGTGGAGGCTTATCCACTAAAAAATAAATCCGCAAATGAGGTAGCAAAAGCGTTGGCAGAAAATTTTGTGTTGAGATATGGGATACCGGGAACAATTGCTACGGATAGGGGTTCTGAGTTCATTTCGAAAGTAATGGTAGAGCTATGTAATGTCTTGGGCATCAATAAAATCTTATCAACGTCATATCATCATGAAAGTATAGGGTCTTTGGAAAACGTTCATAAAACTTTAGGTGCTTATTTAAGGATACAAACAGATAATAATCCATCATCGTGGAGTTCTTGGGTTCCATATTGGTGTTTTTCTTATAACACAACAGTTAATACTGTGACTAAGTATACGCCTTATGAATTAGTTTATGGTAAAATTTGTAGGTTACCAAGTAGTCTTCAAGGTGAAAGTGTTGAACCTTTGTATAATTTTGATGATTATCCTTTAGAATTTAAATACAGGTTACAAAGGGCTCAAAATGATGCAAAAGAAAATTTGGTATCAAGTAAGTTATCAAGGAAACATTGTTATGATAAGAATCTTAATTCTATAACTTACCAGGCCCCTCAGAAAGTATTGCGAAAAAAAGTTTTTATATATGGGAGACTGGCCAGTTATAATGTTTTTCGAAAATATGATTATTTATAAGTAAAAATAAGTAAGTTCCAATTTCAAAATTTCCCTCCACATTTTTTGCGAGTTAATTCAAAGTATTGTGTCTCACTGAAATATGGATCTGCGCCGGGAACATTTTAGAGCTATGATTTTATACGATTTCAAGTGTCGCCTGAAACCGGATGAATCGTACGATAGACTTCAAATGGCATTCATGGATGAAGGCCCTTCCAAGGCAACCGTGTATCGTTGGTATAACGAATTCAAGCGCGGTCGACCAACTTTGGGGGATGACGAAAGAAGCGGTCGCCCTTTGACGGCTGTTACCGAAGAAAACGTGCTAGCAGTGAAAAATTTAATCCAAGACAATAGGCGAATTACATATCAGGAGATTCAACACATATTGAAGATTGGATCGGGAAGCGTTCACGAGATTCTACACAGCCATCTTCGCGTGAGGAGGATAGTATCACGCTGGGTGCCGCACAACCTCACCGATGCTCAGAAGCAGGCCCGGGTGGAATGGTGCCGTGATATGCTTAACAAATTTGAAGCAGGCTCGTCTCGGCGTGTTTACGACATCGTTACAGGTGATGAGTCCTGGATTTATCAATACGACCCAGAAACCAAGCGCCAGTCGACTGTTTGGGTGTTTCAAAATGAGCCAACGCCTACCAAAGTGAAGCGATCTAGAAGCGGGGGTAAGATTTTGATCGCTAGCTTTTTTAATTTGACTGGCCACTTGGTATCAATTCCCTTACGGGATCAAAGAAGCATTAATGCCGAATGGTATACTACCAAATGTTTGCCAGAAGTTTTCTCTGTTATAAGCAACAAGCGACCAAACACAGGGCTCCGCGGGCTACTGCTCCACCACGACAATGCACCTGCGCACACCGCACTCAAAACGAGGGACTTCCTGGACAGCACGCCAGTCAAACTCCTGGGTCACCCTCCTTACAGCCCTGATCTAGCACCGTGTGACTTCTTTTTATTCCCAAAAATAAAAAATCAGCTCAAAGGGATACAATTTTCGTCGCCGGAAGATGCGCTGGCTGCGTTCGAGCAGGCTGTAAACGAGGTGTCAGCGGCGGACTGGAAAAAGTGTTTTGAAAACTGGTTTAGGCGCATGAATCTTTGTATAGAGGCTGGTGGAAAGTACTTTGAAAAGATTTAATAAAAATATATGTACGTATAGAACAATTTTTTTTAGTTTCGCAAAACTTTCTGAGTGTCCCACGTATAAGGAAGGTGACTTGATTTTGGTAAAAAACGAAGTAGGCAATAAGTTGGAGTGTATTTATAATGGACCATTTGTAGTTGTAAAGGACGAGTCACCAAATGTAATAGTTAAATATAAAAATAAGATAGATGTAATACATAAAAATAGGACAAAGTTATACTGTAAGACTTAGAATGTAAGTTTTAAAATGTAAAGAGATGAGGAAAAAAAAAAAAAAAAATGTAACTAAGTTTTTTTTTTTTTTACTTTAGGAAGGGTGATGTGGTGTGTCACGTACGTCACGTTTAGATCTTAGTTTAAGTTAAGGTAGATAAGCTATGTCCATAGTTATATTATGATATATGTCACGCACGGACTAGGTATATATTACACTAATAAAGGGAGTCTGGGGTCTTCAGTCTCCAGTTGACTCATGGACAAGTACACGACATGGTATTTACTTAACCCCTCCTTCCCTCCACATCGCACAGGACCGATTAGGTCTTTATATAAAAACCAACTTTATACAGGTGGTCATAAGACAGCTATATTAAAGAAAAATATTTTATCCATGGGTCCGCTTATTTAAATATAATAAATTACCTATGAATCTTAAAGAATTACCCATCCAAATGTTTTAGAAACAGCTAACAAAACTGTTACTAGACAAGTGTTACTACACAATTATAGATTTTTTTAATGACAAAACTATGAGTTAAAATGTACCCACTTGTTTGTTTTAATTATTTTGTTGACATGTTTTTTTTTTTTTTTTTCTGATGTTTTTGACTATGACTGTACTTAATTTATTAATACAATTTGTTGACATGATTATTCCTAATTCCTAATGATTTTGACTATGATAGCATTTATTGTATTATTTTGTTAACATGATTATTTTTTATTCCTAATGAATTTGACTATGATTGTATTTAATTTATTATTTTACTGACATGATTATTCTTTATTTCTAATTTTTTTGACTATAATTGCATTTAATTAACTATTTTGTTGACATTATTATTTTTAATCTAGAATGTTTTGATTACTTATTGTTATATTTAATTATTTTGTTGACATAATGATCTGAATGTTTTGTATTGTTGTTGTAATAGTAACTGTTTATTTTATTTATTTTTAATTGTAAAATTCAATTGAACAATTTTGCATGCCGTAAGGCAAAATGTACCGGGACTGTCTACATAAAATTACCATCTTATATGTATACCTACATTATTGGCAATAAATGATTTTGATTCTGATTCACGCTTTATGAATATATTATTATTATTATTAATATTATTATTAAATTTATAAGATGAACTCCTTCGAGTTCATCTTATAGAGGCCCTCCTTCTCCATAAAACTGGTCAGTAGGTTTCGACGTCCAAGTCCATATTGCCCCGCTTGCAGCTCATCTTCGTCTTGTTTGCCCAATTTCACGTTGAAGTCCCCCATGACAACGGTGAAGTGAGTTTTGAAACCAAACGAGGTAGACATGTATGAGGATATTTCTAGAGCAATGCAGCTCTAGAAATATCCTCATACATGTCCACCTCGTCGTCGGGGTGCGTTAAGGTCGAGGCCTAGACCTGTATGACCTATAGCGAGTAAAAGGTACGCCACCCTGATCGACGCACTCTTGATCTTCACCAAGTTATTCACAAGGGACTTGTGAGCGATAAACCCGACACCACTCTGGGAATGTGATGTGAGGATTATCGAGTCCTCCCTATCTTTTCAGCGTTTTAACCTTACCTCTTCAGACTGCAGATAACTCTACACCCTATGTTTTTTTTTATTTAACATTACACGTTTACTTTATGATTTAGGAACTGAGGCTCAATCGATCTTAGTTTTTATAACGTTAAACATAGTTCTTCTGAAGCCATTTCAGTCAGTGTGTTACTTTCATTTCTTTTGGTAAAGCGGTTTGTCCAAATTCAACGTAAAATGATTTGGTGCACTTACCTCTAAATTTCCATACTGGGATACAATTGAGCTTAGCTTCCATAAGATAAAATGGAGTACTTAAAAAGTTCTATCAGGAAACATGATTCACATTGCTCTTGGTCACTTGGACCAATTTGTCCTTCTTTATTCTAATTATTCATCGGTTTTGCTCAGAATTTTCTTGCTTGATCGAATCTGAGATGAAAACATTCGCAGGAGGATCAAGGTTACGGATCCATAGCCCGAAGATTATTCAAAACTTAAGTGTCAGAAAGCAGGGTACATTGAACGCATGGTCGGTGGGACTGAAAAGTTCTGTAAAACTCAACGTTAGACTTGGTTGAGTCCGATGACTTGGTTAAGGCAACGCGAATCCAATGGATGCGAGGCGCTCAGAACCGGGCGTTGAGGCAACACATCGGGAAGGCCTTTCTTCAGCAGCGGACATCTGTGCCTGAAATATTGGTTATGATGATGTTGATGAAAATATAAGTTTAGATTATGATGTAATGATATACGTAGAATTAGCATGAACGATGATTCGGTGAAAAATACACGAGTTTTTTTTTTTTTTTAACTTTGGGTGATAAACATCTTTTGCGTACACAGCTGGTGTCTCTTTTCATTACAACAAGAAGAAATGAATTAGTAAGCGTCTGTACTTATTGTTGCTTTTTGGACTGGATGGACTTCTTGATATAATATCCGACGGGAACAAAGGTACTTTTAAGAGATCGCAGGGTTTTTAGTTTAAACATTTAAAAACTTAAAATTTGATATCAAGCATAGCCGTGCTATGAGTGTATCAATGATGTCAATCAGTCAGATAAATATTTGAACTGACTGAAATAGCAAGTAAAGATACTAAAGTGTTAACCGCTTTGTATAGTAGTGTGGTTCGTGATGGAAAAGTTGATAAGTTTTGTAATGAGGAGAAACAAAAGAATGTAACATCAGATTGGCGATTATAAATGCAGCTAGGTGGCAGGCAGAGAAAAACCAAATAAGAGATGAATGATCTGTATGGTGAAAAAAAGGTTTAAAGATATATAACATCACGCTACGACCAATAGGAGCGGAGCATAAATGAAAAATGTTGCAAAAACGGGCAAAAATGTTCCTTTTTGAGAGCTTTCGTTGCGTGCGCTGCGTAAATGGTTTAACCCCGAGATTCCCAGCTCTAAATTATCGGAGAATTAATGAGACAAATTGTCAAGCACGCGTTATCTACTGTGATTGGCTGTTGAAAATTCTTTCAACCAATCACAGCAGATAACGCGTGCTTGACAATTTGTCACTTTCATTCTCCAATAAATTGGAGCTGGGAAACTGGGGATAAGTTACGCAACAATCATGTAGGTAGGGTAGGGTAGGGTAGGTAGATATGTAGGGTAGGATAGGTTAGGGTAGGTAGGTATGTAAGGTAAGTTGGTAGGTAGGGTATGTAGGTAGCTAGGGTAGGGTAGGTGGGTAGGCAGTGGAAGTGGGAAGATAGGTAGTTAGTTGACGGTAGCGAAGCCGCGGGGGACAACTATTATATACTTAATATAAATTATAATATTAAGTATAATTTCTTATTTTTATCAGCCTACACTGTCCCATTGCTGGACAAAAGTCTTTAATAAGTACTTAATTTCTATTCTTTCTTATTTTCGATAATTTGATTGTATAATTAAAAAGCTATTTTACAGAATAATACAACCGACTTCCAAATGAAAAAAGTCAAAAATAACTTTCTTTTTGGAAGTCGGTGTCTTTAATAGGTACCAATTTTTTGCGTTAATGATACCGACTTCCTATTTTTCACTTTTTAGTGTTTTTATTTGGAAGTCGGTAGTATTTTTTTGTAAGTAAGTGTTTTTATTTTTCACTTTTTAGTTGTACCTACCTAATAGGCAAGTTGTTTAGTAAGGTACCTATAATGCCAGAATAGATTACCCGAATATCATGCAACTTGAACATGCGGTAAAATGAGAGTGTACCACGGTGAACTGTACACATCTGGGTACCCCTTTAGAGCGTACTGTCGTGATGTTATGTTATAAACATACATGCAAATGCAGCAATCCGAGAAATTTGCCGTTATTTATTGAAGAGTTTTGTTGTATATCTTCGAAGTTCTGCATCAGATCTTCACCAAATTAAAATGGGATCGATTTCGGTACATACTCTTTAAAAAAAATAAGAATTCACAAAATCCGCCCACAATTGACGGAGAAATCGGTGAACAAAATAAAATATAACATAAAGTCGAAGATAGAACCTCCTCCTTTTTTAAAAGTCGGTTGAAAAGTAACTAACCTTGATAATATTAGAGGCTCATCAGAAGGCTTACAGTCGAGAGAGGGCTATGATAATCACAAGAGGAACAAAGTTACTGATATAGCCCGAAGAATTGCGAAACTAAGTGGCACATTGCTCGCAGAATTGAAAGTAAATGGGGTCGAACAGTTCTGGAGTGGTGACCACGAACCGGAAGACGATGCGTTGGAAGGCTTCCCACTAGGTGGGCCGATGATCTGGTTGAATTTGCGAGAATCCGCTGGATGCGAGATGCATGGGATCGGTCAATGTAGTGATACTTGGAGGAGGCCTATGTCCAACTGTGGACGTCTTTCGGTTGAAAAGATGATGATAATTAGAGCCTCTACATTTATATTAGCAACAACGATTGTCGACAAGTCAGAAATGTTTGGGTTTGTTAATTGTGTTAACCTAAATAGCATTTAGCTGATTTATTTTTATTGTTGGTATTCAATTGACAAGCCGTGACAGTTGTCAACTATGACAACTGTCACTGTCATGATACTTTTTGATTTTGACGGGGAGCTCACTTGTTAACTAGCGGGCAAACAAAAAGGATTAAATCCAAATTGATAAGCAATCTATCTGTATTTCATTGAAGAAAACCTGCACCGATCCATTATCTCAGAAGTGTGATTGGACAGGCTAGTTATAGATTTCTAGCACAAACGCCCACATTTTGATATCTACATTAATTGTGCGACAATTCGAAAAAAAAATTAACGCATCAAGATGGAAGATGGAATTATGACACCCATGGAGACAATCAACCGTCAGGATTCAATTTCCAACAAGAGAAAACGATATGATCGCAAAATGAAGAGGAAACGACGCAAGAGTAGATCAGTAAGTGAAGATACGGACACGAATGTTTCGTGTGTGCGAAGGAGCCGTACTCTGAAGCGTCGCGAGCATCGTAGTCAGGAACATAGGTGTGGAGCTCGCATGGCACACGTAGATGCTCTCAGTCGTGCTCCCGTAACTGAGCCCATAACGGGTGATGATGAGACAGACGTACTTGACGTATTAAACGTTGAGGTAAAGGATTGGATTTCTACGGTACACAGTAGCGATGAAGAAATCGGTAGAATTAGGGACATTTTACGTGACAAAAATACGAACTATGTAGCAGATGTGTATAAAAACTATCAATTAAAAGGTGATCATGTGTACAGAATCGTTGATGACAAAATAAAATGGGTAGTCCCTAGAGCCGTAAGGTGGCAAGTTTTAAGAATGAACCACGACGATATAGGTCATTTTGGATACGAGAAAACTCCAAGTCGATTACGCGAAACGTTTTGGTTCTCGAAAATGCGACGTTTTACTAAAAAGTACGTATCGGCATGTCTTGAATGTGCGCACCATAAGGCTCCAGGTGGCCGTAAGGAAGGTATGCTTCGCCCGATACCTAAAGCAGATATTCCCTTTCATACACTTCACGCCGATCATTTAGGCCCTTTCGTTCGCTCTAGGAGAGGTAACACTTATATTCTTGCGGTTATTGATTCCTTTACAAAATTTATAAGCATAAGTGCTATACGAGATACAAAAAGTACCACAGCCATAAGAATTTTCAGAGATCATTTTAGTACCTTTGGTACTCCAAAACGACTTATCACTGATCGGGGTACTTGGTTTACAAGCTCAAGATTTAAATCTTTCATGGAGAGTACAAATGTCAAACATATACTTAATGCAGTGGCCACCCCAAGGGCGAACGGACAAATAGAACGTTACAATAGAACCATATTGGACGCTTTGAGCACAAAATGCCACGGTAAAAGTGATAATATTTGGGATGATTACGTCGGTGACATCCAGTTAGGTATGAACACCACAATGAATAAAGCGACAGGGAAAAGCCCATCAGAACGGGTCCATATTGGCTCACCTAAAGTTCTTTACCCGAAATTGTTCTTCCTAACGATTTGTAATCCGAATGATCACTCTTCCTAAAAATTTTCATCCTAAAGTTTTCATTCATACTATTTGTAGTGCTACCGGCGATGTTCATAACACTCATGTTTCCGAAAGTTGTAATTAATAATATCATTAATGTAAATAAATTTAAACTCCAACTGTTTTTTATCATAACGCTTTTATCCCTAAACATAATTAACATAATATTTTCACTCATACTCAGAAAGAAACATTTACCAAGTGTAATAAAAAATATATGTGGATAGAAGATGATATTTATAGTTTTAATTTGAGGGATAATTATTATTTGGGGTATGCTTTGCATAACGTACTGAGTTGTGTCTATTGTTAAGTTCATGTCGGTGTATTATCATTACGTGCATGTTTGTGTTAATGCTTTATTAATATAGAGAAAAATTATTTTAAATCATTTAAAACCAGTCGCGGAGGATTAAAATTAAACGTACATGGATTTACATATGAAAAAAACCGAAAAACAGTGGATAAACAATATTGGGCGTGTGAATTAAGAACAACAAAAAGTATAAGTGTAAGGTTAAAATTTCGATTATATGCCGTTGATTTTTGGCGCGGATAGGGTAGAGGGGGGGTGGGGGGAGGTTTGGCTACCCCTCAGTACCTCACCAACCACTCGGAGCCCTATAGTTATGGATATATCCATGGTTAAAGTTTTCAGGTTAGAATAAAAAAATCCATAAATTTCCATCGATTTAAGGGGCGCGAAAGGGGGAAAGGGAAAGGAGGGTAGAGGGGCTACCTCACTGTACCATCCAAACTCCACGGAACCCCATGGTTATGGAAGATATCCATGGTTAAAGTTTAAGATTTAAGCAACTAAGTCGACGGAGCCCCGCTGCGCGGCGCTCCTATTTCTGTCTGCAGGGTCTAAAGTAACCTAACATGAAGGAGATGACGGTAGCTGCGTTCGCTCGCTTTGCTCGCTCACTTCAGCTTCCGTCATCTCCTTCGAACCTAACCTATCCGTGTCGGGGTCCCTAAGTACCCGAGCTCGCTTCGCTCGCTCTTGGACTAATTCTATTTTTTTTGCCTCACGAAAAACATACAAAAAAATATAACATTACCGAGTCTTGAAATTTTTTATAAAGCTTTCTATTTATGAGTACTACCTACAAAAATAAAATGAACTTCCAAATCAACGGCAAATATGATAGAATTAAATATATATTAAATTTTAAAGCAAAATACAGCAATAAAAGTGATTATTTGAAAGCTATAGCCGCTAATATTAAACTAATTCAATTGAAATGTCTATATGAAAACATGTATTTATTTGACTACTTGTACCATGGTACATGTTATTCTTATATGTTAAACATGTTATTTGAAAATAAAGTAACGCAAAACTAATGTATATAATACTGATTATTATGAATAAAAAGAAATCTAAACAAAAAAGATATGACTTTGAATAATAGTGTGAAAGATAGTTATGTTGAGAAAATATAGGAAAACAAATAAAAGTGTGGGGGCTGACGCGACAAAATGTTTAGTCGACAACTGGATACATTGTGTGCGGGAGCGCAGTCCCTAACGAACAGCGGTAGTAATAACATGTATATAGATTTAGAGGCTACAACTTAAATGTGTCGGTTTTGAGTGAGGACAATAAACTACTGTGTAACTTCTATTCCGTGACTTTCAATTACTTTCCCTACCCAAGGCACACACTACACACAGGGACTCAACATTGGTGACCCCGACGCTCGACGTAGCCTTGAGTAGGGAACGGAAGTGCAAAATATAATAAGTGTCCGAGAATAGTGCGACAATGGCGCAGCCAACACCGACGGTTGTGAGCGATTTAGCTGCCATCGGTTTGTCATCGCGAATACCACCTTTTTGGTCGGACATGCCCAAAATATGGTTCTCACAATTCGAGGCAGTAATGGGACCACAACATCAAAGCGAGCAGGTCAAATATGACATGCTCTTAGGCAAGCTGGCAAAGGAGGAACTGAGCCAAGTGGGAGATCTAATAAGCAACCCACCGGAGCAACAACGATACACAGCTCTCAAGAACAGGCTGCTGAAGACATTCCAAGCTAGCGCAGAAGCACAGTTTAACAAACTAGTCTCGGATATGGACCTTGGACAGCAACGCCCATCCCAACTGCTGGCCAAGATGAGTGAACTAGCAAAAAACTCCGGAGCTGCGGGAGACACCGTCAAAAACCTATGGTTGACACGGCTACCAGCGTGCGTTCGCGCGATACTGGCCACGAACAAATCAGACACTAAATTGGACGACCTTGCAGATATGGCCGACAAGATCATGGACAATCTACGTAACGGAGAGCTTTCCGCAGTAGATGCAACACATGCCCATAGATCAGCACCAACTTCAGCTACGGTAGATATAAACATGGAGCTACTGAACCAGCTCAGGAACATGTCATTGGAGCTCAAGACACTGCGCAACGAGGTAAACAGCATCGGTCAGCGCCAACAACAAAGTGGTAGAGGACGGTGGAGACACAATCGTTCCCGTTCTCGTCAGAGGTCCCGAACACCGCAGCGGACAAGGCACAATCCGGACTGGTTGTGCCGATACCACTTCCGGTACCGCGAGTCAGCACGGCGATGCGAGTCACCATGTAACTGGGTGAAGTTGAACAAACAGGAAAACTGAAGAGGGTGCAGCCCGAGGCGGTGGTAGCATGCATCAACGTCAACGAAAACCATCGCTTGTGTGTAACGGATTCCAAAAATGGTATGGATTTTCTTATTGATACAGGTGCCAATGTATCGGTGATACCAGTCACCAAAGTTAGCTCTAGAAAACGTGACCATGAATGTAATTATAAGCTTTTTGCTGCCAACGGCACCGAAATTAAAACGTTTGGCGTTTTAACATTAGAACTTAACTTAGGTTTAAGGCGTAGTTTTAAATGGCCGTTTATAATTTGTGACGTAGTTAAACCAATAATAGGTGCAGATTTTTTAAAGACGCACCGACTGTTAGTAGACTTACATAATAGGAAGCTAGTAGATTCAGTTACTTATTTATATACTGTAGGCACCATTGTAAAGTACAATGAGTCAACAATCAATAGTATACAGCAAACGCATCCGTTTCGTGACTTGTTGGAGGAATTTTCTGATATAACTAAGCCCGTATCATTTAAAGAAACATTACCAATGCATTCGGTTAAGCACCACATCGATACAACTGGACCACCACTGTACGCGAAGCCAAGACCACTCCCACCAGGTAAGTATCAAAAAGTTAAAGACGAATTTCGCTATATGCAGGAACTAGGAATCTGTAGACCATCTAGAAGTCAGTGGGCCAGTCCCTTACATGTTGTGCAGAAGAAGGACGGAAATATACGACCTTGCGGAGACTATCGGCGACTGAACGCGGTAACAAAACCGGACAGATACCCGATACCCAGACTGCAAAATTTCACTTACGGATTGACAGGTAAAACAGTTTATACTCATCTCGATATAAATAGGGCATATCACTTTATCGAAGTCGCACCGGAAGACGTGGAAAAAACCGCTATCACGACACCGTTTGGTTTGTATGAATTTCCACGCATGACCTTCGGTCTTAGGAACGCAGCACAGACTTTCCAGAGGTTTATGGACAATACGGTACTGAAAGGAATCGAGAACATCGGAGAGAAAATAGGTAATGAATATGAGTCATCACTGTCCTGTTATATTGATGATGTCATCATAGCGTCAAAAAATGACGTCATACATAGAGAACATGTCAGGAAGGTATTCGAGCGATTCCACAGTATTGGGTTGACCATAAATCTCGGAAAAAGTTCTTTCGGATTGAATGAAATTGATTTTTTAGGCTACAAGGTTACACCAGCAGGGATCAGTCCCCTACCCGAGAAGGTAAAGGCTATCATTGATTATCCGCGACCAGAGACAGTCGAGGAGCTGAGACGTTTCCTTGGAATGGTAAATTTCTATAGGTCACATTTACCCAAAGCAGCAGAATGTCATATGTATCTCAATAGTTTTCTGCACAACTCAAAAAAGAAGGATAAAACTAAAATAGAATGGGACGCCAAAGCGGAATCTGCGTACGAGAAATGTAAGGTAAGCCTACAAAGCGCCGTAACATTATCTCATCCTGTCGCTGAAGCTCCGTTATCGTTGATGACCGACGCCTCCAATACCTGCGTAGGCTGCAACAGAGGGTTGATGATACCTGGCAACCACTTGGTTATTTTTCCAAAAAGCTGTCAGACACACAAAAAAATTACAGCACATACGATAGGGAGTTACTCGCCATATACATGTCTATCATGCACTTTAAAGACATGATAGAGGGTCGAGATTTAACCATTCATACTGATCACAAACCTCTAACATACGCACTTTCAAAGGTAAGTTCAGCCAAAGAAACTCCTAGACGAATTAGGCAATTGCTGTACATTAGCGAATACACTAGCAATATACAGCATGTCAGCGGCACCGATAATCCGGTAGCAGACGCGTTGTCACGTATCGAAACCATCGGTTGCCCAACCGTCATAGATTACGAAGAATTAGCAACGGCACAGGAAGGAGACGATCAGATTACACAATTAATACAAGGTAGAGCCACATCGAACAACGTACAATTAAAACAAGTACATGTTCCCAACGTCAGCAAAAGCGTGTACTGCGACATTGCCAATGGGAACATAAGGCCGTATGTACCACCGACGTTTAGAAAAATCGTTTTCGAATCGGTACACAACATCAGTCATCCAGGCGTAAGAACGACTCGTAGGATGATAACTAAAAGATTCTTTTGGCCAGGTATGAACAAAGAAATAGGCAATTGGGCAAAAACATGCATACAGTGCCAGAGAAGTAAGGTAAGTCGTCATGTGGTAACAGGAGTAGGTCAATTTGAATCCAGCCAACGTTTCGAGCATTTACATGTGGATATAGTAGGACCACTGCCTACAACACGACACGGTAACAGGTATTGTGTTACAATTATAGACCGTTGTACACACTGGCCGGAAGCGATACCAGTTGAAAATATAACTGCTGAAACAATAGAGAAAGCCGTATACGAAAACTGGATATGCAGGTTTGGTTGTCCAAGTAGACTGACCAGCGATCAAGGTAGACAGTTTGAGAGTCAACTTTTTGCTAATCTGTTAAAATTACTAGGAGTCCAGAGGATCCGAACCACACCATACCATCCCCAAAGTAACGGAAAGATAGAGAGATGGCATCGTTCTTTAAAGGTAGGTTTGTCTAGTAGGTTATCGGACAACCAGTCATGGGACGACGAGTTACCCACCGTTTTGTTCGGTTTGCGAGCAGCAAGTCGATGTGACACAGGCCTTAGCGCAGCCGAGTTAGTTCTAGGTCAGACATTGCGCTTACCAGGCGAATTTTACAGTGAGGTAAGTCCAAGGTACAACGGTGATGATTATACGTACGTAGAGAGATTGCGAGAAACTATAAACAATCTCCGTCCCAAGTCACGAAGCGCAATCGATTCGCGGAAACTGTTCATTCACAAAGATCTAAGCAGTTGCACTCATGTATTCATTAGAAACGATGCAGTTAAGAAACCCTTAATACCAACGTATGATGGCCCTTACAGCGTCATAAGTAGGGATAACAAGGTTTTCAGGGTACAACTTCCCAGAAGGCAAGTAAATATTTCAATAGAGAGGTTAAAACCAGCCTATATGTTAGAGCAGTCAGAACAAATTAAACTGGCTGAGGATAATAAAACCTGTGAAAAACAAGACATTAGCAGTAGGGATAGCATAGGTAGTAAGTTTGTTACTTATACCACACGTAGCGGCAGAGCGATTAAGCCACCCGTGCGATTTTCTAAAACCTAGTTTTAAGAAAATTCAAACGTTGGACATCATTCTAACTCATTTTGTGTTTCGATTAGCATATGCCTATTTTCGCGAACATGGGCAAGGAACAGTCTAAAAACGCTGAAGTAATTATCGCTCAGAATGGAGCAGGCAATCAGGCCCAAGCCGAGTTAGAGAGGAAATTAGAATATTACAGTTTAATAACTATAGTATAGTAGTTATGATAAGTGCAGTTTGTTTATATATTTCCTGCCGGTTTTGGGAAAGAAAATGCAAGGAAAAATGATCGAGCAAGTAGTGTCAAGTATGGAAGAAGGGCGCGGAACTCAGCTAGCTAAAACAGCAGCTCAGTCAGACGCTCAACCTGTTACGGTGCATTATTGAGTACCAAAATCCAGTGAGTTGCTAATGATTTTCGTGATAGTGTCCAACATGTGAATTTAAATTAAGATATATTAAGAGTAAGTTAATGTAGTTAACTGTAGTGATATCAACAAAAAATGTATGTCTGTCTTATATAATAGTTGTATAGCCCCAAAAGAGAGGCAATTGTAAGTAATTAAGTAAAACAATGTTTCGTTATTAGACATTTATTTTTAGATTCGTCTGTGACGTAATTCCAGCTGGACAGAAAATATTAATTATGTCTGCTCATCACTATATCGCCGTATACTCCGGCATCAAGTAGAATGTCAATCGGCCTTGATAAGTTGAATTGTGGGTCAGCCAGGTTAATATTTTCTATGTGAGGCCAATCCTGTTTTTCGAAGGAGTAGTTAGGTAGGTTGTTGAGTAGTTTGGCCATTACTATCACCGGCGTTGAAAACTCGTAATCTCCGTAAAGGGAATTACAGTCCAACTGAACGGTTCCGTTGCTCTGGCTGGAAAATGTTCCGATTCCCGACACGGTTGAGTTGTGGTTGCGTCGCGGAAGGCCAAGTCGTTGCACAGCCGATTCTATTATAAGGTTCAGTTGGGAACCTTGGTCTAGAAGACATCGGAGTACGGTGTAAGTTCCATCTGCGGCTTTGACTTTAAGTTGTACTGTCGCTAGAAGAACTTCGTTAAAATTTCCTGACACGTGATTAGTTTTTCGCTGCGAGTTGCGGTCAGTCACGTTGTCAGTCAGTTGACTTGACGACAGTGTCGCTGACGTAGTATCACGTGTTAGGTCATGTAGCGTTGTGTGGTGTGCGCCGTTACACACCTTGCATCTTTTTTGCGAGTTGCATTTCTTTCCGTTGTGCGGATACATGCAGTTTTTGCAAATGTTCAATTGCTCAATTGTCCTATTTTTTATGTCTGGCGTCATCTCTTGAAACGCTTTACAGTGGAGCAAAATGTGACTTGCTTTGCATACAGGACAATTCCTGTCGGAGCTTGTATGGTTTGCTTTGGGGTAGCGTCTGTATCTGTTGTACGCATCCCTTTGTGCTGCTGTAGTCGAGCTGCCTGTGTTTGTGAAGACGTCGGCATCTGTTTGCTTATTTGGTTTGCTTGTTTTCTTCACCACTGATTCTAGCGCCGTGATTTTCCCTTCGATGAACTGGATGAATTCTTTGAAATTGGGAAGCCCTCTTGGACTTTTCCTCGACTCCATGTAGTCAGAGTAGGTCTGAGTGTCCAGTTTTCCGGCCAGAATGTGCACCAAAATCGGGTCCCATGATGTCGTGTCGGATCCCAAGTTATGCAACGCGTGCACGGTTTCAAGACTGGTGTCGTGTAGGCGCTTCAAGTCGTAAGCGTTTTGATGTTGAATCGTAAGTTGACTCATCAAAACTTGCATTTGTTTGGTGAAGAGAAGCTGTAAGTTATTGTACCTATGGTGGAGGATTTCCCAGCAGGAGTCATAGTTGCTTTCGGAAACAGTCAAATGTTGCACAAGGCGTTCAGCCTCCCCTTTCAGCTTCCCTTTCAGGTGCTGCATCTTCTGCCCCTTCGAGAGGGACGGGTTGTTGTGAATGGCCGCAACATATAGATCGAAGAATGTCGGCCATTGTGTGTAATTACCAGAGAATGTTGGTATTTCGATCCTCGGTGCATTGTCCCGTTGTTGGACAGCGAGGTTAAGCTTGCGGTTAAGATCTCGCTTTGTGCACTCGTACGTTTCTTCATACTTCGAAAACTCAAGCTCGTAGTTAACGTCGCTACCGACGAGAATGTTGTCAAGCTGCCAGTGTACTTCGTCAATCACCCTCCATCGAGATTCGAGGGTCCGGAGCTTGTCTTCTATATCCCATTTCTCAGTAATGTCAGCAGTGCACAAGTAGCTGGTGAACCGGGAGAAGGCTCTGAAGTTAGTTGCTTGCTGAGTTTTGAGCTCGTCTGATTTTGAAAGGACTCCAGTGTTTTTGCTCTCTTCACCTTGGTAACACGCGGGTTCCGCAGTGCTGGTAGACCATGCTTGCAGCTTATGTTGTATACTTGAGTATTCCGCCTTGACTCTGTCGTACACCTTTGTACTGTAGTATACATCGGTCCGGTCCGTGGCACCCTGTAACACGCCATGGTTCATCTCGAACTCGTTCCAGTGCGCCTGGAGGGTATCCAGTCTACCCCGGATGTATGTTGTGGTTTTGCGGTCAGGGCCATCTTTTCCGAAGTTGACACCAATTTTTCGAATGCCCTCTGCGATGATACCCTGCTGCTTGAGAAGTTCTTGTTGTCTAGCGTCCATAATTGTTATACGGGTATGTATGCATATTGTTGACGGACGTTAGACCTGCTGACTTCACTGTTGAATTTGTTGTGTACTGTTGCTTCCGAACCACCAAATGTTATGTTTCCTGTGGCAATCGCCGTCCGAAGGAATCTCTGTACGATATTGCGTGCCTTCTCAATCTGACTGGGGCGATGCGCTTGTGGAAGACCAGTCAAACCGATTCGCTATCGTCAGTAGAAACACTTCGTACCTGTGCGACTTGCAGGACTGTTTGCTCCAGTAGTGGCGATCCGGCTCGAAGGACCAAAAATGTACGGGCAATAGCTCCGCACACTGAGATGTAGAATGTAGATGGACGAATCACACGGGATGTGTACAGGAAATAAAATCACTGCTATGTGTCCGTTAATGATTGACAGTTTATTAGACAAAACAATAAATTATATAATACCTAAAGTAGGTGAGTTGTGGCGGGCGTAATAGCCTAGTCAGCGAATGTACATAAATAATCGGTGAATTAGCGACTGCTTGTTCAGGTAAAAACTAAAACAAGTTATATCATGTGGCGATGCTCGTACAGTGATGACGAATAAAGAATTGAATTCGGACTCGGATCAAAATTTATTATGATATTGTGATTTAAGAATTATTGGAAATAAAGGCATCTTATTTGCTAAGTTGTAGACCTAAATGGAATTGACAGGACATTCGACGATGCTTTGTTTAGGCTGTGAGCAATCAGTGCAGAAATGGTTAATATCGAAGAAATTGCGATATTGCACAGATGATTGTAGATTGTAGCAGACTATGCATAGCATGACATAACATCTAAGCATGGGCTATGAGCTTCCAGTGCAGAATGCGAATGGTGATGCTAATCACCGCACAGATGGTAGCAGATCATAGCAGACTATGCGACTAGATGATGTTGAACAAAGTTGCCAGCTTGTAGCCTTGTGCTCCAAACATCACTAACAGACCACAACAGTGTGGCTCTCTGCATCTTGGCTAGGCATTGTCATAAACCTGCAAAAAAAATTGATCGAATAAACCGTTCAAGTGTCAACAATGATCTAGCAACCATGGACTTTGATCACTTATACACGATGGAAGACGCAAATGCAGCTACACAATACTTTATAAAAACACTACAAAAATTAATTATCCGTAATACTACGACAACCAAAACTTCTACACGGAAAAGATTGCTAAAGCCTTGGATAACTACAGGAATGCTAAAATGTCTGAGAAATCGAGATAATCTTAACAAAAAATTTAAAAAAGATCCGAACAATCACATCTTAGAAACTACATACAAGAGATATAGGAATTTTTGCTCCACCCTTTTAAAAAGATTAAAAAATTAATATGAAGAAAAAAAGATACAAAGTGCAAACAAAAATAACAAGAAATTATGGAAAGCTATAAAAGAGATCACATATACCGCAAAACCAAAAGACACCCCATTTGAACTTATAAATACAAAGGACCAAGTTAAATCTATAAATAACGTAAACAACTTCTTTGCAAATGTGGGCAAAACGTTAGCAGAGAAAATAAAAACTAAAAATGTTCGTGCTCAACCGAGTATTCCTAAGTCATGCCCGGGTTCATTTGTACTGTTACCAACCGATGAAGATGAGATTGGTGCCTTGATAACCAATCTCAACAGTGACAGTGCAACTGGACTTGATATGATACCCGCGGACATGATAAAGGAAAACCGAGGTACTCTAACTAAACCCATAACTTTTATCTGCAATTTGTCGCTATCAACTGGAGTGTTCCCTACAGAACTAAAAAAGTCGAGAATTTGACCGATTCACAAGAGTGGGGATAGAGACTGTGTCAATAATTACAGACCAATTTCAATACTGCCCACAATCTCAAAAATCCTCGAGCGTGTCATAAATAAAAGGTTAGTGAAATATCTTGAGAAAAATAATCTTATTTCGCCAGCACAATTCGGTTTTAGGTCTAAAAAATCAACAGCAGATGCAGTTCATGAATTAATCGACCACGTAGTTACTAATCTTGACAATAAAAAGAAAGCTATTGCTGTATTCTTAGACCTTGCCAAAGCATTTGACACAGTCTCTATTCCTATCCTGCTAAAAAACTTGACTGTCTAGGAATTAGGGACCTTCAGTTGAAATTGTTCGAAAGCTATCTCACGGAAAGAACACAATGCGTGAAACTTAATAACCTAACAAGTAACGACGCCCCAGTTCTTTTCGGGGTTCCACAAGGTAGCATCTTGGGTCCGACGTTGTTCCTAGCCTACATGAACGATCTCTGTCAGTTAAATCTCACAAAAGCTAAAATTGTCACGTTTGCGGACGATACCGCATTACTTTTTAGCGGCGAATCATGGGACGATGTTTTTTCGAGCGCACAGGCGGGTTTTAATAGAGTAACAGAATGGTTGCACGACAATGTCCTGACTTTAAATGTAGATAAGACAAAATATTTAACATTTTCACTGAAAAAGCCGGCGGCACACATTAATAAGTATAAATTAACATCTCATAAGTGTACCGACTACAGTAACGATGACTGTGTGTGTCCTGGAATCGAAAGGACGAATGCAATCAAGTATCTAGGAATCATGCTGGATGATAGATTAAATTTCCAGAAACACATTGACATGTTGGCGGCAAGAACAAGGAAACTAATATATATCTTTAAAAATTTACGGCACGTAGCTAACAAGGATTTAATACGAACAGTATACCTTGCACTTGCTCAGTCACAGCTTAGTTACTGTATTTCCGCCTGGGGTGGTGCAGCTAAAACCTACTTAATGAAAATCGAAAGGGCTCAGAGAGCTGTCCTAAAGGTCAGCATGTTTCTACCGTTTTTTCACCCAACCGTCGATGTTTATAGGCACAGTAAGGTTCTCACGGTTCGTCAGCTCTATGTTCTGCACACAGTCACTAAACAACATTCTTCGCTGACATATGATCCAAATTTGAATGAGAATCGGCGGAGAAAGGATATTGTCTGCTCAAAACCATCTTTTGAAACCAGCTTTGCTCACCGCTTCTTCTGCTATCAGGGTTGCAATCTTTACAATAAAATAAATAGGATCCTGTCAATCTACTCTCTTCCAAAAACCAAATTTAAGGCTGTGGTAAGGGACTGGTTGCAGACACTGGACTACATTTCCACGGAGAAACTGCTATAGTGGAGGTCTTTCTCATCGGAGAGCTGGGTATAATCTCACACTTAATTCATCACCACCACACACACTTATACACAAACAGACATACAAATTTACAGACACACAACTCACACGCATACCACATTCTCACACCACGCACAAGCACATTCATCTGACCACACTCACTTTGTGCTTTATTAAGTTTGGATATTTGTTTTTTCATTGCTCATTCTGTCTCCATTAACCAAATAGTTATAATTTACGAATTCTGTCAATCATTTTTCTTATTTAAATATTTGTTATGTTACGTTATCCTTATTCGCTCATGGGGTGAGGACCTGGTGATCTGTAATACAGGTTAACACCTATAACAGACACCAGCTCCGCACACTCACTTGACTGCAAAATGTATTCCCCTTAAACTGAATTTATAAATTATGCCATAAGTCATGTTTTTGTGTGGAGAAATAAAGATTATGATTATGATTATGATTATGATTATGATGCATGGGTTGTGAGCAGTCAGTGCAGATAGTGAATGGTGTCAAGCAATTGACATCGCATAGATGACTGTAGATCACAACAGACTGTGCTAATGACGAAGATTATGACCGTGATGCATGGGTTGTGAGCAGTCAGTGCGGACAGTGAATCGTGTCAAGCAATTGACATCGCATAGATGACTGTAGATCACAACAGACCGTGCAATGACAGTGATTATGATCTGAAATCAGACTATGATGGCCAAATTATCGGATATAATTCTATTTGCTGATGATACTTCGCTAATTTTTAAAATAGATAGGAAAGATACGGATGTCTTACATGTCAACGAAAGTCTTATTATTCTCACAAAATGGTTCGCAGCTAATAATCTTTTACTGAATGCGACAAAAACTAAATGTCTTAAGTTCTCTTTACCAAATGTACCACAACGAGACCTGAATTTGAATCTTGACGGCAAAAGTCTTGAAGTTATAGCTGAAACTGTATTTTTAGGGATTACTATCGATTCAAAACTGCAGTGGGGCGCGCACATTAGAACTCTTTCGGGTAGGTTAAGTTCAGCTGCATATGCAGTAAGGAAAATAAGGCAGTTAACCGATGTAGCCACAGCTAGGTTAGTATATTATGCTTATTTCCACAGTATTATGTCTTATGGCATTCTGCTGTGGGGATCAGCAGCAGATGTAGACTCAATTTTCATCTTACAAAAGAGGGCAATCCGCGCGATCTATAAAATGGGTCCTCGCGAGTCCCTTAGAGAAAAATTTAAAGAAATCGATATACTGACTCTACCATCACTCTATATTTTGGAATGTATTTTGTATGTCCGCAAAAATCGAGGGCTCTTCAAAACTGGAAGCGACTTACATAATTTAAATACACGCAGTAAGCACGAAATTGTAATACCCAAATTCAGATTAACAAAAACTAGCAAGTCTTTTTATATAAACAGTATACGCTTTTATAACAAGTTGCCAAAGTCAGTTATAGAACTGACCGATGGAAAGTTCAAAAACTACATCAAACGTGTCCTTGTTAAAAAAGCATATTATAAAATCAAGGACTACGTTGAAGATAAAAATTTTGGCTTTAGCTCCTTCTGCGCATGCGGCTTCCCTGGTAACTCATAAACGGCACAAATATGTGGTTGTCTCTAACTATTCTCAATCTCATTAATTCTTTGTTTTTTTTCTTTCTTTTGATTATTCTTTTTACAATGGTTTTCAATCATCTTCATAGCCCTTTGCTAAGAATAGTTACAGCACTGATAACAATATTTGTGCCACATGTTAGATTTAGTCTTTTTTTTATTTTACTTTTGTATAGATTCCTTTACCGATTATTTTGTAAATGTGTGAACATTTTAGGCCTTCTAGATGCTTGTTAACTTTTTAACTCGTTTTATTTTCTTTTGTTTAAATAATATGTAATCTTTTTTTTTTTTGTTTTCTTACGACTTATTGTCGGGCCTACGTTGTCCCCACATATCTAAGTACTAATGCTGTAACAAGGAAATATTGTAAAACCAAACCTTTTTTTTAAAAGAGTAACCATGGAGTTTCTTGCCGGTTCTTCTCCATAGGAAACGAGCAACCCGAACCGAGCACATTGTCGACGTTTTATAAGTGCCCATGTAGGCCTATATGAAATAAAAAAAATTATTTTGATTTTGATTTTGCCAATGATTGTTACCTGAAATGAATCGAAATTAAGCTATGTAATAAGCTATAATAATTTATTGTTCATTGCCCTTTATTATTAATTGAGTCTGTTATATGTTTAATTTAACTTGAGTTGTTAATGTATATTTTTTTTTCTCTCTTTCTCTTGTTATCGATTTATTGTTTATCAAGTGAGACGACTCACTCTAATAAGGACGGCCGAGTTGTTAGCCTAAATAGCATTTAGCTGATTTATTTTTATTGTTGGTATTCAATTGACAAGCCGTGACAGTTGTCAACTATGACAACTGTCACTGTCATGATACTTTTTGATTTTGACGGGGAACTCACTTGTTAACTAGCGGGCAAACAAAAAGGATTAAATCCAAATTGATAAGCAATCTATCTGTATTTCATTGAAGAAAACCTGCACCGATCCATTAATTGCGATCGAAATTTCACGTGAGCTATCCCTAACATTTTGGCATTACGTCAATAATCATCTTCCTGCCCTTTTCCCATGTTATTTGGGGTACTTGGAGCTCTCACAGAGAGGAGGCCTGTGTCCCAGCAGTGAGAACATTAAAAAGGCTGGTGATGATGATGATGACTTGGGATCGGCGCACACTTCCATACTCCTGTCCCCCATCACGCTATCACTGACTCCCTTTTCTTTCGTATCATTCCTCACACAGTCCATCTAAGATAGATTCTTTCGCCTTTCTCTCCTTCTCCATCCATCGCGAGTAGCAAAACACTTTGTTTAGAGCCTCAGAGGACCCAGAGAATGTGAAATTCTATTACCGATGACAATGACTTATACCGCGTTAGAATTTGGCGCTAGGGCGCTGGTGTAGAGTGAGGTCTTCAAAATGTCAAATTTAATAGTTGTTTGGCTTTTAGAGCGAGATTATTTACTACTTTTTTACCGTCGTGAATATTTTCCAAATGTAGCAGATTAAGATAGGTACGGGTTTTACCAAATGTAACGGTGAGGGGCCAGGCAGGTAAATAAAACTCTCAAAGAGAGGGTATATACAGTAATCTTTAAAAATAAATTTATATAAATTTTAATAGTAGCCCAGCAAGAGACAGGTGTAAGTTCTCGAAATCGAACGCGTGTTAGGTTCAAGACCGCCAAAAGAAAACCACTATCCTGAAGTTTCCAGAACGTAGGTGACTGGTGGCAGCCAGGTAGGTAGGTCGATCTTCGTATCGGAGGGTAGCACGCAGGGTTGTCCAGCCACAGCCCTTGCAGCAACACCGAAAGGTTGCCCGGTACAAAAGAACCCCGATCTGGGGTTACACTGAGTTTAATTGTTTGTCTATTTATTATACAACGGTAATACAACGGTTGTAGAAAATTTCGTTTGTGGTGATGATAAGAAAGTGGCAGAGGTACAATCACTCTTGTGCAGACACTGCCACTCTACTGCTACGTAGTGCCAAGTGACCGTCGGTAGAGACTGTTCAGCGACCCGCAGGAAGTTCGCGAGCGTTAGTCATACCGTATTGAGAGGGAAGTCAACTTCCAACATTCAAGAAACCAGTTCCGTGCGCGGCGTTTGACTGTCAAGCGCGAGCCTATAAATAATAAAATTAAAACTTCAGACAATCTTTATCGCTGGTAAAAAAAAAATTGTCTTGAGCACGAGGTTCTGCACGGTAAATAATTATAACCGTTTTTCTGCCTAACTACCTGTGCTACTCCATGATATGATGATTATTGTTGTGATATCAGTGAAACGACCGAGTGCTAGACAACAACTAACTTTATTCATCTACCTTCAGACAATATAAACACTACTACATCTTCCCCAATGATTGGGTTTTCTATAAACCTAGTTCATTTACAAGTTTTTCGTAATGAACACCTACACTCATCCTTTTTATTGTAGTGTATACTTTAGTTTAATTACATAGGTACATAATATTGCATGTTGAAAGGAATTCATTTTCTTAAAATTTTACATCTGTACTCGTATTATGAGTTAGTGTTAATTTGGTTTCATTAAAAAAAAAAAAAAGAGATACAAAATATTTCTAAGAATTTCAAAACGAGTGTATTATTACTACTTTTAAAGTTTGTTATTTATATAATGAGCCAAAAGTTGTTATAAGTTAAAGTAAAATATCTAAATTTAATGAGCACAAGTCAAGCAATAAGTGCATGCAAGTTATGAAATTAGTACACTTGCTAAGATATTATTGTTTAGTTAGCTTTTGTTGAGCGGCTGCTTTTGCTTTTCGAACGTGTTTTGTGATTAGCAGTGGGGGTGTGGATTCTCTTGAAGCTGTTGCTAGGTTGTTACTGTTATACTCAGTACCTATATCTACTTTAAGTTTTCTCATCCCCACACGCATAACTGAACTCGTCACTGAACTCGCCTGATGAACTCTGCTTATCTCGTGACTCATTCTCACCTGTTGCACATTTTATTAGGTGACGACGATTTCGTCTATATCTAGCACCTACTTTGTTTTGTACAATATACGAACGTGGAGTGTCCGCTTGGCCAATCACAGTAGCCCTTCCTCTAGTTTTACCATCAATGTATATGACAGAATCACCTGTTTTCAGGTCGGGTAAAACCTTACAGTGTTTGTCATACGTCATTTTAGACTTGTTTTGTTTGCCAATCATAGTTTTATACTCAAACGGGTTGATTGGGTGTGGCTCTAACAGTTTGTGGTGAACTGGTAATTGACATCGCAGCCTACGGCCCATTAATAGTTGAGCAGGAGAACTCCAACCATCCCGGGGTGTGTTACGAAAATTTAGTAACGCTAAATTAAAATCACCGGCACTTTTAATTGATTTTAGTAGTAATTGTTTTACAGTTTGTACCGTACGTTCACTTTTCCCATTCGATTGTGGATAGTTTGGCGACGAGGTCACGTGATCAAATCCCCATTCTTGTTTAAATTGCTTGAACTTACGACTGGTATATTGAGTTGCATTGTCACTTATGAAGATTTTCGGGATACCGTGTCATGAAAACACCTCTTTAGTCTTTTCTATGACAGTCTCAGTAGTAATATTATTAAGTTTACAGACTTCTACGTAATTTGAATAATAATCTACAATGATAAGATAATATTTCTTTTTAAGTTCGAAAATATCTGATCCTACTTTAGACCATGGTAGCTTTGGAATCTCGATTGGCAGCATGGGTTCTTTTGTTGGGGCGTTTGAGTACTCCTGGCAAACTTTACAACGTTTCACATATAACTCAATATCCCGCGACATATGTGGCCAAAACATTACCTGCCTCGCTCGCCGCTTACCCCGATCTATACCTAAATGCCCTTCATGTACGATACCTAGCATAGTATCGCGCAATTTTTTCGGAATAACAGCTGATTTATCTTTAAAAATGACATCATCGACTATAAATAGCTCATCCTTTATAGACCAATACTCCTTAACGTTGTTCGCGACATCATTTTTATTATCTGGCCACCCTAAAGTCACATACTTTGAGAGTGCGCTTAGTTCTTCGTCTTTTTTAGTTTCTCTTTTAATAAGCGTTAGCTTATCATTTGATATAGGAACATTTTTTACAATCATCTGCACTTGGTACAAAATGTTCCTACTCACTTCATCGCTATATAATTCGGGTAGGGGCGAGCGAGATAGCATGTCAGGAATATACATGTATTTGCCGGAAACATAATTCACTATCAAATCATAGCCCTGCAATCTAAGCATCATTCGTTGTAGACGTGCTTGGACAGACATGAGCGGTTTTTAAAAAATACTTTGCAATGGTTTGTGGTCCGAATCTACTACAACACCTTGTTGGCCGTAAATATACTGGTGGAACCTCTCGCACGCGAACACTATGGCCAACAGCTCTTTTTCAATCTGTGCATATATCTTTTGTGTGTCGGTAAGCGTACATGACGCGTACTCGTCGGGGCGGCCGTCCTGTATGAGCACGGCCCCTAGGGCGGCACTGGACGCGTCAACCGCCAGCCGCACCGGACGCCGCGGGTCGAATAGCGCTAGCATGCGCGCCTCTGTAACGCACTCTTTCAATCTCTCGAACGCCCTGCGTTCACTTTCATCCCAACGCCACTCGTTTTCTTTTTTTAATAAATTAGTTAGTGGAATTGCTATTTCCGAGTACTTAGGTATGAATTTGGACAAATAATTGACGGCCCCTAGAAATCTCTCTAGACTCTTCCTATCGTTAGGGGTAGGTATTTCTTTAATAGCTTTAATTTTGTTGTAGTCGGGCCTCATGCCGTTAGCGTCAAACACGTGCCCTAAATACGTCACTTCCTTCACACAAATTTTACATTTATTTTTGTTAAACTTAAATTTTATTTCCCTCGCCCTATCTAACAATTTTTTTAACCTTTGATCGTGTATTTCTTTAGTGGGTCCCCATATTATAATATCATCAATATAATTCTCTACTCCCTGCAAATCTTCTAATAATTGACGCACTTTTGCATGAAAAACTTCTGACGCACAGTTTATTCCAAAAGGTAGTCTCAAAAATTGAAATCCACCGAACGGTGTTGCAAATGTGCACAAGTCGGCGCTCTCTTCATCCAGTTGCACGGCCCAGAACCCTGAATTGGCGTCTAGTACCGAGAAGTACCTCGCGCCGTGCAGGCGTGCCGCCAGCTACGCCAGCGTCGGCAGGTGAAAGTGCACTCGCTGCACCGCGCGATTTAGCTCCCGCAGGTCCAGGCACACTCTTATACCACCGTCCTTCTTAGCTACTAATACTAATGCATGTACCCACTGCGTGGGGTGACTCACCTTCCTGATGATGCCCTTCTGCTCCATTGTTTTCAACTCATCCAGCAGCTGATCGCGTTGACCGTGTGGTACCTTTCTAGACGCGCATATCGCTGGTGGAACGGATTTGTACAACCTACCTACCTACTCTTTTAATAAATCATCGTAGTTAGACATGTCCATTGTTCTAATGCGCTTTACTAAGCCCATAGTTTTGCACGATTTCCGTCCCAGCACACTACTACAACGCATGTCCGCTATGGCAAACTTAAGTTCATAAATGACACCCTTATATGACCATGGCAAAATACATGTTCCCTTAATCGGTATTACATCATGCGTGTACGATAACAACGGTACATTTTGTTTGGTTATCATATTATCGGTAAAGCCTAACTCTAAAAATCTCTTATATGCTAATACGTTGCAGTCCGCTCCCGTATCTAGCTTAAATTTTTCACTTCCGTTTTTGCACAATAACACTTGAAACCAGTTCTCTGAACTAGTTTTATTATTTACTATGGACGAAATATAAAACTCTTCCTCTTCGTCAGACTCATCGTCATAACATTCCCGATCTACCTCGTAAACCCGTCGCACTTTGTCGTGGGGGTCGCGGGCTCCACTTTTATTATAAGATTTAAATGACCTACAAGCTCGCGCGAAGTGTCCTTTAGGCCCTGCGCAGACGGCACACTTTTTGTGCGATCGAGTCTGCGGCGCACAAAAACTCTGCATGGCGCGCAAAATGTCGGTCGCGGATTTTTCACAGACTCAACGCACACGACGCACATCTTCGATCATTTTGTCGGCAGAGCTGTAGGGACGTAGACGCTATGGAAATCGTGCAGAGATCGTGAAGTATTATTTTGTACATGAAGTACAGAAAAAGAAGAAGAAATAGAGAATTTTGGGTACATCCTATACTTTCGGAAAGATTACTGAAGGGACAGTTCCATACTAAACATTCAATTCTGAAACAACATTCGGCAATTTTTTTCAAATTTTATAAAATGTCTGTTACTACATTTGATGAGTTGCTATTTATTTTGAGGCCTGCTTTGACTCATTCAGAAACATCGACCTCTGGCGCCATGATAATAGATCGCGTGCGTTAAGTCCACCCCTAGCAAATGCAGATTGCCGACTAAAGTGTGCGCCGTCTGCGTTAGCGCGCGTTGAAGCAAACGTTCAATTTTTTTCACACACTTTTTGTGCGGAGCGGCTCGCCGCGGCGCGGTGCGGTCTGCCCGAATTACACGGATTTTTTGTGCGCCGGACTTTTTGCGCGTCGTGTGCGTTACTGCATATAATTGCATAGGTTCTATTTTCACAGACTAAAAAGTGCGTCACGGATAGTCTGTCGTCTGCGCAGGGCCTTACCCCCGCAAAAAAAACGTGCACCACCTCCTTGCTCGTGCTCGCTCCCGCACTCGCATTGCATAATTGTCTGCCGCTTTCTTGAGAAACCTCCCGCTCTCGTTTGAGGCACCAGTCCCTTCGGAGGCGTGGGTTCGTATCCCACCGCTGCCACCATGTTGTGATATCAGTGAAACGACCGAGTGCTAGACAACAACTAACTTTATTCATCTACCTTCAGACAATATAAACACTACTACAATTATGATTTATAATGATTTCGTCTCAGGTAAACTCGAGATTAAAATAATGATTTTACGAGTTTAATCACGCTCTAACAACACTAAGGTTAAGGTTTCTGAATTTAATATTCGGAAGTAATAACGAGTCAAACCCTACTTTAGCGCCAAAAGACATGGCCAGAATTTGTATAGAGCTGTGCCGTAACAAAAAATATTCATGTACATTGACATACAGTACCTCGTCTTAAATTTTAGAGGTATTGCTTTACAATAGTTTAAGTTTTATGATCATAGAAGAAGCGAGAGACACTCTAAAAAGAAAACAAAAAAAATTGCCTAATCATTTTTAATAGCAATGATGTCGTTAGGTGGCAGTGACAGTTGACAATAACAGTTGACAATGACAGTTGACAATGACAGTTGACAATGACAGTAACAGATGAGTAATTGAGCGCCTTTCAGAATTTATGAAAATAGAAAATGTATGAAACACTCTCACTGTCGGTGTTCCAAGCATTTTCATAGAATTACGCTTCGACAGTCGGCTAGTGAAGAAACAGTCAACAATCAAAATACCAATAACGTAATCACATTGATGTAAGTAGGAAATAGTCTGTCCGTTGAAATATCGTGTTAGGGCAAGCCGCGATAGCGAACAAGAGCTCGTCGTTTACTTATATTACTGGGATATATGACTATTATAAATTATACATCCTCATAGCGACTTAGCAAAAAATATACAATTGGATATAATATGTAAAGGCGCATCAGGGCCATTATCAGAACTCATCTTGGAGGGCGTGGATATAAGGCGGTTAATAAAACCGAATACTTTCAAAAATCAACTATTATAATGCTTTTCTTCAATAATCACAATATAACTCAAATTAACCTTCAGTTATTAAATGAATAGTCTCTAGTCTTTAACACTTCACGAATATTATTAAAAGAAATCACTTGGATTGAGGCAATCGGAAGCGATTCGTCGCAGACATGGTGCGTCGACGCCCTTTTTCCAAACAGTCCGTTTTTCCAAAATGGCGCCTCGCTACCATCGACACGACGCTCCGCTAGAGTGGCTTTGACCATGACAGCGACCATACAGCCACTCTTGCCGTTGACTTTTTAATTTCTTCGTCAACGCGCCGTCATATGGATATAAAACACTAAAATAGAACTGTAACTAACAACTGTAACAGTAACTGTCTTTATCTGTATTTTGTAACTGCGGTGTTAAAGATGTTACAATATGCCTTCGCATTCGAGTTGTGGCACACTATAATTCAGGCACCTTGACATCATGAAATCATGACTCGTGCGCGTCCGAATCCAAATAGTAAACAAACAAGTCCAGTAAGCACAGCACTAATATTCACGAAGAAGCGTAAACGAAAGGCCGATAAACGATAGCGTGGGGTTAAGCTATAATATCCAACAAACAAGAACACGTGATATGATCAACGCAAGACTGCACCACAGATTAGACATTAGACGGCACCAGTGCAGTGCGCGCCCGTAGAAACGTCATAATGACTAGGACGTTCGGATACACACTGGAATATATTTTCGATGCCTTCAGCATTATGGTGACGCGCGGTAGCTTGAAAAATGGTATCTGCGATATTCGTAAAACATTACCTTTTATTTTAGAGGTATTTATCTTAGCAATACGATTCATGCAGTTGTAGTTGTTTTATTTTTTAATCTGACCTTCAGGCGTACTTCAGAAACAGTGTTTGTCTTATTCGTGTATCCAAACGCAAATGCATTGCACAGAAACCGCATTAAAACAATTAACATACTTTTTTTTTTGGAATTTTTTGTCGCCTGTTCTAGAGTAATGTAATTGATGCCATTAATTTTAATTTATTTTACAAGTAATTTTCACATATTAATAACTGCTGTACATTACGTATTCTGAATTGATTCGTAGTGCAGAATCTGGCCATGTCTTTTTGACACACACACACACAATTTTTCCCCGAGGCTGCCCACACTGACCGTAGTTATAGTTTGACGAATGTTCTCAACTTCAAACGCTTATTTCAAAGGCGGGGGTACGTAGTTGTAGTTGCAGTTGATTGTAAGAAAAAAAAACTGCGTTTATCGTTGATCATTTAGATTTCAAGTTATAGACTAAAGTTGAAAAAAAAAAAAAAACACAAAAGTATTTTTTGTGATTAAAGTTGCTTTTTGGATCCTCCTACAATGTTATTTATCATTATTATGTATATGCTTCCGTTTTGCATATTTAGACGAAAGAAATTATACTCCAACCGTCTTATTAATAAAAATGGTTATATCAGCGTACTCCGAAGTTACTCTTGGACTAGCTAATCCCGGAGTAAATAAGGATTAACTTAGTTCTAGAAATTTTATTCATAAAAATGGCATAACCTCGAACTAACTATTCGTTCCTTACGCGTAATCTTTGGCAACCTAGATAAATTTAAAAGTAAAAAAAGGGGACCTATAGTGGCAAAGTAGTAAGTAGGAGTGCATATATATATATGCCCTCTGTCTGTCTATTCTTTCGTACACATCATAAAAATATGGATATTTTTGAAACACTGTCAGGATTCATTTTTGTTATTATTTTATTGTTTTTTTCGCGCACGCCGTACGGCTTACAACTGTAGCAAAAAATGTCGTCACAACTTTTGGTCTTAATTTTTTCCGTCTAGCCCCCTTTTGCAACGCGCGATAAGGAACTTCGATGCAAAACTTCGTTCCGAAAAACCATGGTCTCCCGGAGAGACCGAATCTGTGGCCCAGTACCCCGTGCTCCGGACACGTATCTCTCAGCAACAGTGCTGTCGTCTACGTACCCAAATTTTCCGGGTTTTAGGAGATCATTAATGTGCAGCAAGAATAATGTTGCCGAGAGAACTGACCCCTGAGAAATTCTGGCGTTGATATCTAACTGGCCAGACAAGCAGCCGTCGTTAACCACTCGGATAGATCCCTCAGGAAGTGTCTGTAGTTGGCTGGGAGAGCTCGACTGCCCTTCTGGGGCACAGGCTGTACGTTGGCTTGCTTCTAAGCCTTCGGCACTTTTCCAGTCGCTATCGAAAAGTGACATAGGCGTGTCAAAATCGGAAACAATTTTGGCGCAAAGGTTTTAAGTACAATTGCTGGTATCCCGTCGGGGCCATTCGCTTTGTTCACATCTAGGCTACGCAGCACTCTACGGACGTCCTTTTGATGGAAGTGAATGTCCGACATACTCATCACACATCCATCTGGAGAAGGAGGACGCTGCGCGCCATCAGAATTTATGCGAAGATGCCGCAAAAAGGGAGGCAAACAAGTTTGGCTTCTCCTCAGCGGAGTGGGCCAATGCCCCGTCAGGTTGCAGCAGTGGTGGTAGTGAGGGGTGACAGAAATTTGATTCGACCGACTTAGCCAGGGACGACGCTTTGCTACCCGCTGGGTATGAAGCAAGTTTGTGCCCGATTCTGCTAATGTGGTCAAACCATGCTCTTCGCATCACCTTTTTGCAGGACTTGGCAGCCGTGTTGTAGGATCTATTCTTCTGACTCGTGTCATTTGCCTTGCGCGTTCGACTGTCGACCTATATCTGGTAGGCCTTGTGTTTAACCGCGTTGGCGTGTTTAAACTCGGCTACAAACCATGGTCGGTCGACGTTAGACATTGTTACGTGAGAGAATGGAATATAGCACTCCATCCCCCGAAGCAACACATCAGTCAAAGCGACAGCGCATGGCGATGGATCGTCCGAAGAGAAGCAAGTGGGCTGCTAAGGATAGCATGTGAAAAAAGATCGCATCCCATCCCAATCTGCTGACATTTACCGCCATACCCGCCGGGTTCCTCTTGGTATGGGATCGGGTGGGGAGTAGACGGACACAGACTTCACCAGACAGTGGTCGGAACTACGTAAGATGAAGATATCGACACTGATTATCGGTCTGGATCTGTTGTCAGCAGAAGGTCCAAGCAATTGGCTGTGTGCGAATCAACATTATGGCACCCTCGTTGCCCCCTGGAACAGCTGGGTGAGATTTAGCACTAGAGCATGTGTTCGAGCCGAACACGCAGCGAAAATGCATAATTGCATCAAACGCAAATATGCACATTCGCTCGGTTACCAAAATGTGGGCCAGTTCGCGCTTAGATCTCGTCAGAGACACCACGTACTCATAACCAAAACCACAACCATTCTACCATACTTTTTACCATTAATTTAGTTACAAAGTTTACCATAATTTACCATTTCGTGTATCTAAGTGTTATATAGTGTTTCAATATAGTTGTTTCCCTTATAATCCAAGACTTTAACTTTTACCATATCCTATCATAACATGAAAGGTGTGTTAGGTCACCATAGCACCAAGCACTACTTTCTACATGATCCTTCGAGCATTTAATTACCAGTGACTACCAAGTGATACAGTGCCACGCTAACCAGGAGATCGCTGCAATTGGGAGAACCTCGGATTGCAGAGACGGTCGTTTAGAGCATAAAGGTCAGATAAAACCATTATATAAACTAACCATTACCATTACCACTATGAAATCCTGGACTAGTTCCTAACCAACAAAGAAGGATGGATCCGAGAGGAAGACCATCGAGAATTACAAGCGTAAGGCTAATATGTTGGAAGCATACTGGCACTCCTACCAACAAAACCATAAGAAAATGTGTCAGTTTGCGGATGTTTAGCACATTTACTTCAAAAAGGGATGTTTCGAAATAGTCCAGGAAGTTTATTTCAAAATAAAGAAGATAATTGATAAAACCATGAGGCAGTTAGGCACAACGCAGCTGCAGGTAGAAAGCCCCCGTAGACCAAAAGCGGAAGATGTGCAACCATTACCAGGTATCCGGGCTAGGTCACAGCTAACCGCTGAGCATAGTCGGCCGGAAGACGAGACGGCGCAGCCACAACTAAGTACGTCGTCTCGCTATACAGAGTGCTCGCAGCGAGAGAGTTTTCTTCATATAGAGAGAGGGTCCAGCAAGCTGAACGGGATAGTAAAGAAGCAGAGTATCAATTTCAAGGCGTTCATGAGAACCGTGAGTAATATAGAAGTAGATAAGTTCGAGAATCAGTGCCAATTCAAGAACGCTCTAAAATCACTGGATAGCCGATGGGGTGAGAATGACAGACTTCATTGGGTAATTGAAGGTGAGGATTGAGGCGACGATATTACGTACCAAATGGAATTCTGCAAGCACGAGGAAAAGTACAGTGAGTTGACAAACGACATCAACAAAAAGATGTGGGCAGAGAAGCACCGAGAGAAGTCAGCTCCAAAGATGGACATCCCCGTGTTCAATGGAACTTACAACCAGTGGGTTCCGTTCAAAGACTTGTTTAGAAAAGCGATCGCCAAAAACCCGTCGATGTCTAATGCGCAAAAAATGCAGTTCTTGAATAGTAAGGTGACTGGAGAAGCAGAACGTCTGATTCACCATTTACAGATTAGCTCAGACAATTATCACGTATGTTGTGAAATTTTAAGCCATAGAATAAAATTTCCCAACAGCTAATCTGGTGTTGGTTTTGGTTGTTCTCAAATTGCCACTGATTCTCGAACTTATCTACTTCTATATTACTCACGGTTCTCATGAACGCCTTGAAATTGATACTCTGCTTCTTTACTATCCCGTTCAGCTTGCTGGACCCTCTCTCTATATTTATTTATTTATTTATTTAATACTAGGAGAACCAACAGCTATAACAGATGGATAACAATTGTTTAGGAGACATAGAGCCAATTACAGGTTCTCACGGATAGAAACAGAAAAAGTAGTAGAAAACTTAGGATCACTAACAAGCACGATTTATATGATTAAATAAAAAAACAATAAGAACTAAACACTTTTAAAAAAGTCAGCATTCAGCCGAGTGCGTGCCGAATAGGTTTTAGTGGTAAATGGGTCAAATGAGAACTCTTTACAAAGAATATTAAAGTCCTTACTCGCTCGCACCATGTATGAATTTCGCCTGTAGTTGGAATAAGAAAATGGAATGGAGATAGGCGGATTAAATCTAACCGATCTCCTGGGAACATTGAAGCGCAGTTTATGCAGGAGATCAGGACAATCAATCTCGTTAGAAATAATTTTCAAAAGAAAGGTGCAATCTGCTAGTCGACGACGATTTATAAGTGGTTGCAAATGAAATTTCTTGCAAAGATTTAAGTAATTATCAGAATGATACGGTATATGCAGCCGAAAACATAGAAAGCGTATAAATCTTTTTTGTATATTTTCAATACGATCAATGTATTTGCCATAACAAGGGTTCCAAATTTGTGATGCATATTCGAGGTGACTTCTCACAAAAGAGCAATAAAGGATCTTAAGGGTCTTGGCCCTCTTGAAACACCCTGCGAGTCTCATAACAAAACCCAGTGACCTCGAAGCTTTGGCTACTATTTGCTCAATGTGCACGTTGAATAGAAGTTTGGAATCATGATATACACCTAGGTCGCGTACACCATCGCATCTCTGCAATAGCTGCCCTTTAAGATTATAAGTTGTAGGGAGAGGAACCCGTTTTCTGCTAAAGGAGATAACTGAGCATTTGACAGGATTCAAATCGAGTTTGTTAATCAAGCAATAATCATCCAGTCGCGCCAGGTCAGATTGGAGAGCATTCATATCATCAACTGATGATATAGAAGAAAATATCTTCATATCATCAGCAAAACAGAGTAAACTTGAGTTGTGGAAACACGAGTCAATGTCGCTTACTTAAATTATAAAAAGTAACGGAGCCATCAAGGAACCTTGGGGAACACCACTGGGAACTGAAACCCAGCTCGACATGTAGTTACTGATAACAACAGCTTGAGATCTGTTTTCAAGGTAAGAAATGAACCAACGAAGAAGATCCCCTCTAATACCGTTGTTAAAAAGTTTTGATTTTAGAATATTATGGTCGATTCTATCAAACGCCTTACTGTAATCGGTGTAGACGACATCGACCTGCGCCCCATTGTCCATACTGTCCGTAAGAAAGTCATTGAGCAAAGCCAGATTAGATACTGTTGAACGGCCCTTAAGAAATCCGTGCTGAGAAGGGCTAAATGACTGACTCAACGCTGCGTAAACTTGGTTGTAGACCACCCTCTCGAAAACTTTAGCTAATATGCACAATTTGGAAATAGGTCTGTAATTAACTATTTCGTTTTTGTGCCCTTTTTTGTGCACCGGAGTTATAAAGGCAGACTTCCAGATTTGGGGAACAGAACATGAAGAGAGCGATTTTTTAAACAATAGATATACTGGCAAGGCTATGGTTTTAGCGCACCCAATCAGAAACTTAGGTGATAGGTAGTCCGGACCAGCAGATTTAAATGGATCAATTTCACTAATAAGCTTGACTACAACATTAAGGTAAATCTCAATTGAGTGAATATCTGTGGTTATGTTGGGATTTATCACAGTTTGGGGAGGACAATGAATAGTAGGGTCATCTTTGTTATGATCAAGAAAAGTAGAATGAAAGTGGGAAGAAAATGCGTTACAAATAGACTCGGGAGAAGAAACCGTGACATCACCATACTTAAGGAAACTGGGCATTGCATTGGACTTAGATCGCTGCTTCACAAAGCTCCAAAAGCGTTTAGGATTCTTTTCAATGGAGGCCTCTGTATCAGCTAAGTAGTTGGTGTAACAATCTGCTTCAAGTTTATTAACCCGCTCACGTAAATGTTTGAAGGTCGCCTCGTCGGAAAGTCTGCCATACGTCTTAAATTTATGAAGATATTTAGCCTTCTCTTTAATCAGGCGTTTGAGTGCCGGAGAGTACCAAATAGGATATGAGCTGTGAAGGACTGTCTTAGTAGGAACAAACTTATTTTGGATATCCCCTATAGTAGCATAAAAGTAGTTTACGGCGTCATTAAGCGACATGTCGGAGAATACAGTAATCCAATCAATAGCTGCTATTTCCCTGTTTATGGCCACAAAGTCTGCTTTACCGTAAATGTAACTAATAAAAGGAGCTGGAGTTAGGTATGTGTACTCGGCAAAGTTCACGTCGATACAAAGGGCCGGGTGATATTTATCAACAGGTGATAAAGGCACCAAACATTCGCACACTGATACAGTTTCATTACATAAAACTAAATCCAGAATCTTACCATGTTCATTTAATATTCCATTACACTGCTTTAACCCTAAAAGACGCAACTCATCTGTTAGCGCGTACTCGTCAGAACTACAAACATTTACTGGTAATAGTGTGTTATTATTTAATTGCCACAAAATTCCACTTGGTTAAAATCACCAACAACTAAATAATTATTGGTTGGATTGTTAATCACTATATTACTTAAGCTATGGAGAAAATTTGATAATTGGTCGGAAAAAGAATAGCCACGGTTTTGCTTACACAGATAGATGACACAAATATTCAATTTAAAGTAATTTCTTGTGTTAGGCTGACGCACACTCAAGGTTACCCACAAGTCTTCAGCCGAGGAGTGAAATTGCGGCTGAGGAACCGCAGAAATATACTTACGGACGGCCACCAAGACACCACCACCACGAGACTGACCTGTAAGACAGTATATGTGAAGAAACTCACTCGCTGCGAGCACTCTGTATAGCGAGACGACGTACTTAGTTGTGGCTGCGCCGTCTCGACTTCCGGCCGACGATGCTCAGCGGTTAGCTGTGACCTAGCCCGGATACCTGGTAATGGTTGCACATCCTCCGCTTTTGGTCTACGGGGGCTTTCTACCTGCAGCTGCGTTGTGCCTAACTGCCTCATGGTTTTATCAATTATCTACTTTATTTTGAAATAAACTTCCTGGACTATTTCGAAACATCCCTTTTTGAAGTAAATGTGCTAAACATCCACAAACTGACACATTTTCTTATGGTTTTGTTGGTAGGTGTGCCAGTATGCTTCCAACATATTAGCCTTACGCTTGTAATTCTCGATGGTCTTCCTCTCGGATCCATCCTTCTTTATGATGGTTAGGAACTTGTCCAGGATTTCATAGAGCTCCGTTTGATTGATGAACAGAGTATCGGAATCCATATTAAGGGTTGGTTTGTAAAAAAAATGGTAATGGTTAGTTTATATAATGGTTTTATCTGACCTTTATGCTCTAAACGACCGTCTCTGCAATCCGAGGTTCTCCCAATTGCAGCGATCTCCTGGTTAGCGTGGCACTGTATCACTTGGTAGTCACTGGTAATTAAATGCTCGAAGGACCATGTAGAAAGTAGTGCTTGGTGCTATGGTGACCTAACACACCTTTCATGTTATGATAGGATATGGTAAAAGTTAAAGTCTTGGATTATAAGGGAAACAACTATATTGAAACACTATATAACACTTAGATACACGAAATGGTAAATTATGGTAAACTTTGTTACTAAATTAATGGTAAAAAGTATGGTAGAATGGTTGTGGTTTTGGTTATGAGTACGTGGTGTCTCTGACGAGATCTAAACGCGAACTGGCCCACATTTTGGTAACCGAGCGAATGTGCATATTTGCGTTTGATGCAATTATGCATTTTCGCTGCGTGTTCGGTTTAAACTCGAACACATGCTCTAGCGCAAAATCTCACCCAGCTGTTCCAGGGGGCAACGAGGGTGCCATAATGTTGATTCGCACACAGCCAATTGCTTGGACCACCTGCTGACAACAGATCCAGATCGATAATCAGTGTCGATATCGTCACCTTACATAGTTCCGACCACTGTCTGGTGAAGTCTGTGTCCGTCTACTCCCCACCCGATCCCAGACCAAGAGGAACCCGGCGGGTATGGCGGTAAATGTCAGCAGATTGGGATGGGATGCGATCTTTTTTCACATGCTATCCTTAGCAGCCCACTTGCTTCTCTTCGGACGATCCATCGCCATGCGCTGTCGCTTTGACTGATGTGTTGCGTCGGGGGATGGAGTGCTATATTCCATTCTCTGACGTAACAATGTCTAACGTCGACCGACCATGGTTTGTAGCCGAGTTTAAACACGCCAACGCGGTTAAACACAAGGCCTACCAGATATGGGTCGACAGTCGAACGCGCAAGGCAAATGACACGAGTCAGAAGAAGAGATCCTTCAACACGGCTGCCAAGTCCTGCAAAAAGGTGATGCGAAGAATATGGTTTGACCACATTAGCAGAATTGGGAACAAACTTGCTTCATACCCAGCGGGTAGCAAAGCGTCGTCCCTGGCTAAGTCGGTCGAATCAAATTTCTGTCACCCCTCACTACCACCACTGCTGCAACCTGACGAGGCATTGGCCCACTCCGCTGAGGAGAAGGTGTATGGATCGTGAAGGTGTATGATCGATCGATGTATAGTTTAAATTAACTTAATAATTCCACCTAGCCCGTTCCATCATCGGACTACCAGACGTACGGCGATGCGCCATCGATACATGGTAGACATCCCACCCATACGCACAAAACGTTTTGGGAACACTTTTATTATGCGTACAGCTAAGGAGTGGAATTCCCTGCCGGAGTCTGTGTTTCCCGATAGCTACAATCTAGGGGTCTTTAAGTCAAGAGTGAATAGGTTATTTCTAGGCAAGCGTGTTTCACCGTCGACCACATCATCGCTTACCATCAGGTGAGATTGTGGTCAAGCGCGAGCATATAGGTTATAAAAAAAAAAAAAAAAAAAAATTTCCTTTTCATACAGGTCTGCAAAGCGTGAGTCCAACACTCCGAGTAAGTCATTCGCTATATACCCGATACCGTTGACTAGGCCTCGTCGGCGCCGAACCGTCTTCCCCGTGGCGCGTCGCCGTCTAGCGTGGATATCATAATGCTGTGTTAGCAAAAGTTTATTGTAATACTACAATAAACTTTTGCTGTTGAGTTGCTTTGTTGTGAGTAGAGATGCCACGAATATTCGGCAACTATTCGGTATTCGGCCTATTCGGCCACATTTTTGCTATTCGGTATTCGGCCGAATAGTACGTACTATTCGGCCGAATACCGAATAGCAAATCATGTAAAAAAAGACACATTATTTTACTCAAAATTATGTATTTATTTCCAAATTACAACATTTTAGTAGTTAAAATTAATCATTGGTAAGTTGTGATGGATAAAAACGAGTTATTCAGCATTTTTTGGTAGCAAATGATTGCGCTTTTCATCGTAAACGTTACCAGCCTCAGAAAATAACCTCTCACTATAAACGCTACTTCCAGGCGAAGAAAGATAAACTTTTGCAAATTTCGAAAGGTTCGGGTATTGTTTTTCGTTTGCTGACCACCACTTGTAAGGATCGGCCTTCCGATCTAGGCGAACTGTTTTCAAATAAAAATCCAACTCGTTTGCCACAGCATTCTTCTCCACGTCCTCCTCATCATTAGCATTTCCCATATTATCTGTAGCGACTTCTTCAAAGCAGTTCCAGAAACTTTCGTGTTTTTCAACAGTCCTATCATTTTCATTCAAGCTTCTTTTCTTAGGCGCTGGAGAAGAATCGTCATCGGTACTACTTGGTTCATCACAACTTTTTTTTAGAGCTTCTAGAAGAATTTTTTGTCTTGCTCTTTCTGCTTGAACCAATCCTAGAAAACTCGTTTTAAAGCGAGGATCCAGAAAAGTAGCAGCGATTTTTTATTAACCGGTGTCATTTTATACGCCTTTTGACGAAAAACAATTGAAAATGAACTAAGGAACAAACTTCTTAGCAAAATAGTAATTAAGTTTCACTTTACGTATTATTTATATACTAACAAAGCGCTCCGTGACGCGATTTACTCGCAATTGAAACAAATACAAACAATGTTTGCTTGCACCCCGCCCCGCACGCGCGCCGTCGTCAAGCATGTACTTCGCGCCGAATATTCGGCGGCCGAGTATTCGGCGCTTCGGCCGACAGCGCTGCCGAATATTCGGTATTCGGTATTCGGCCAATTCACTATTCGTGGCATCTCTAGTTGTGAGTTCCTGGTAATCGTGCCGGACATGCTGTACGATCGTATTACAATGGTTTTGTGTTTCTATAGTTGTGTACAATTTTTCTTGGTAATTCGCTATTTTGTTATAAGTGTTTATGCCTATCCATTTATCCCTGATTACTTGTACTTTTGAAATAGGGTCAAAACAAAGCAGTTGGTTGTTTGGAAATGGTTTCACGGCGTCTAAACCGTAAGATGGAAAAGTCAGCGTGAAAAAACTCCGTAAAACAGTTTGCTACAGTTGCGATTTTTGACATCGGTTTTCTTTTTGTTAATTTGGTTGTTGGTTTTATATTATTATTCTGGTTAACAGGCAAAACTGAGAGTTTCTCAATAGGGCGTTTTATGACCCCATTTTTGGTTTTTAATGAAATTGCTCTGGTTAGACTATCATTTCCTGGATGTGTGTCGACCACACGTCCAAGAGCCCATTTTCCTGGAGGCACATTCTCATCATGAATCATTACTAGATCTCCAATTTCGATGTTTTTCTGTGGTTCCATCCATTTACTTCTGGATGATAGTTGTACTAAGTATTCAGTCTTCCATCGTTTCCAAAGATCTTGGAATAGCTTGTTGGTTAGATGCCACCTAGTTCTAGCATCTTGCTCGGTTTCTATTACAGTTGTTCCTGGTCTTCCTGATAAGAAATGAGCTGGTGTAAGGAAGTTTATATCGGGATCCTCAGATATCGCGCAAAGAGGTCGAGAGTTCAGGCACGCTTCTAGTCTAGCTAACAATGTGGTGTACTCCTCGAAGATTAGTCTTTGTTGACCGATGAGATGATGTTTTAGACTGCGTACTGCTCGCTCCCATAGACCGCCGGCATTAGGCCAGCTAGGCACGTTAAAGTGCCATTCTATGCCCATCTCTGCTATCTCGGTTATAAAACTTTCACTGAATACTTCGCGAAGCTGGTTAAATTCTTCCTGTATCATCCTGTTTGCTCCCACGAAGTTAGTGCCGTTGTCACTGAACATATGTCGTGGTGCCCCTTTTCTGGCAGCCATTCTGGTTAGAGCTGCCAAAAAGGTGGAGCTGCTCCTCCGCCGCCAGCTGCTCAGGTCTGACACGAGTTCTAAGTGAACCGCTTTCGTGACCATACATATAAAAACTGCTATGTACCCCTTCGTAGTTTTAATTCTCCGTCCTTTATTAGCCTTGACCTCTACGAAGCATGTGTAGTCTACGCCGCAGTGATAAAATGCATGTTCGGGATTCACTCTTGGTTCTGGTAAATCTCCCATGAGCTGGTGCTGCCGCACGGGATTTTGTTTTCTGCATACGACACATTTTCTTATAAACTTATTAGTTGCCATGTATCCGCCGATAATCCAAAACTGTTGTCGAAAGTTTGCTAACGTTAGATGCGCTCCGCCATGTAAGGTCAATTTATGAGCTTGATCGATAAGTTATGTGGTTAACGGGTGGTCATGAGGTAAGATGATGGGATGTTTCATCTCAAGACTCATGTGGGCGTTTTCTAATCTCCCACCTACACGTAAAATGGCATGTTCATCTAAGGTTGGCTTCAAACTCAAAATCATGCTTTTGGAGTGCACTCTTCCGTGCTTGTTTATTGAATCTAGATCGTTTGCAAATTCTGCTAGCTGAACGTTTTTGATTATCAGCTGTTTAGCCCGACGAAGCTCATGTAATTCGAGGTAGGGTCGGCGAACTGGTTTATTCAAGGTAGGTAATCGCAGATTCCACGCAAAAATACGTATGATTTTTGTTATGGTGATATTTTTGTTCATCAAATGTTTCATAATTTCGGTAGTCAGCGATTCTCTTGGTTGTCCAATGACTACCGCGTTGGTTTAGTTTAAAATAGACGGTTTTACTTCTAAATTCGTCTCGTAAATGGTTTGGTGGTTTTCTTGATTGGTGTATGATGGCAGCCATGACGGCCCTTGCCACCATGTCTTGTGGTCTTTGGGTTGCCTGACAGTCAAACCACGACTTGCACAGTCAGCTGAATTATCTGTCGTCTTCACATATCGCCAATGTTTTGATGGTATGGTTTTGGTGAGATCGGATTCCAGTTTATTTTCTGCTTCCATTGAATGATACCCTCCGCAAAAATCGTCCCTAAGGAGCTGTCTTCTAATACTTTTGCTGCGTCAGGCAATTTCTGTTCTACGTTGCTAAATTGAGTTAATGCTTGTGGTTTGGTTGCACCCAGCTTGTCTTTGTGTTCCGGCTTAAGTGGTAGTCGGACTTCGTACCTTCCGTCCTCAAACCTCTTAGTGGTTTTATTAAAATACTTTAAACACTCATGGTCATTGTTGGACATCTCTATCTTCTGGTGTATGTCTTCGTTCTCCCAATATTTCGGAAGGTCGTCTGTGTTGTTGAGAACCACGTTGCACTGGTAGTGTGGTATCATGGATCCACAGAGAAGCCATCCTATTTGCGTCTGTTGGGCGATTGGTTGCATTTGCGTCTGTTGGGCGATTGGTTGCTTATCGTTGTCTCCTCTCAAGATACCTCCTCACATTATTTTGCTGTAAACATCTGCGCCTATAAGTATATCTACGGGTCCGCTTACGTAAAACTCTGGATCAGCCAATTGTATCCCTTGGATATGGTTCCACGTTGTTGATTTGGTAAACGTGTTATTTGGCAATCGCTTGATCAAGTTATTCATAATAATAACGTTCGTGTCGCAGGTAAATTCACTATTAGCAGACTGAAGTGTTACCTGTAACATTCCTTTCGCGTTATTTTCTTTGTCTTGTTACCGTAACAAGAAATTGATTTTCACGTCCCATATTAATATTTTACTTGGGCTGCCCAATATACAACAGCAATCGCTGGCTACGATTAAGAAGCTGCATGACGTAACCAAGGAGACGTTACAAGCTATACAGAATCTGGGAGTGGATATAGCAACTTCGGATCCACTTCTAGTGCACCTACTAGCGCTAGCTGGATAATGATACCTTCACCGAATACATAGAATTGGTCAAAAATCATAGAGAGCTACTTGATTTACCTTACGACTTACAGATACCTTCGTTTGAGGACGACTTTAGAAGTAAAACCGTCTATTTTAAACCAAACCAACGCGGTAGTCATTGGACAACCAAGAGAATTGCTGACCACCGAAATTATGAAACATTTGATGAACAAATATATCACCATAACAAAAATCATACGTATTTTTGCGTGGAATCTGCGATTACCTACCTTGAATAAACCAGTTCGCCGACCCTACCTCGAATTACATGAGCTTCGTCGGGCTAAACAGCTGATAATCAAAAACGTTCAGCTGGCAGAATTTGCAAACGATCTAGATTCAATAAACAAGCACGGAAGAGTGCACTCCAAAAGCATGATTTTGAGTTTGAAGCCAACCATAGATGAACATGCCATTTTACGTGTGGGTGGGAGATTAGAAAACGCCCACATGAGTCTTGAGATGAAACATCCCATCATCTTACCTCATGACCACCCGTTAACCACATTACTTATCGATCAAGCTCATAAATTGACCTTACATGGCGGAGCGCGTCTAACGTTAGCAAACCTTCGACAACAGTTTTGGATTATCGGCGGATACATGGCAACTTAAAAGTTTATAAGAAAATGTGTCGTATGCAGAAAACAAAATCCCGTGCGGCAGCACCAGCTCATGGGAGATTAACAAGAACCAAGAGTGAATCCCGAACATGCGTTTTATCACTGCGGCGTAGACTACACATGCTTCGTAGAGGTCAAGGCTAATAAAGGACGGAGAAAAGGGGCACCACGACATATGTTCAGTGACAACGGCACTAACTTTGTGGGAGCAAACAGGATGATACAGGAAGAATTTAACCAGCTTCGCGAAGTATTCAGTGAAAGTTTTATAACCGAGATAGCAGAGATGGGCATAGAATGGCACTTTAACGTGCCTAGCTGGCTTAATGCCGGCGGTCTATGGGAGCGAGCAGTACGCAGTCTAAAACATCATCTCAAGAGGGTCATCGGTCAACAAAGACTAACCTTCGAGGAGTACACCACATTGTTAGCTAGACTAGAAGCGTGCCTCAACTTTCGACCTCTTTGCGCGATATCTGAGGATCCCGATATAAACTTCCTTACACCAGCTCATTTCTTATCAGGAAGACCAGGAACAACTGTAATAGAAACCGAACAAGATGCTAGAACCGGGTGGCATCTAACCAACAAGCTATTCCAAGATCTTTGGAAACGATGGAAGACTGAATATTTAGTACAACTATCATCTTGAAGTAAATGGATGGAACCACAGAAAAACATCGAAATTGGAGATCTAGTAGTGATTCATGATGAGAATGTGCCTCCAGGAAAATGGGCTCTTGGACGTGTGGTCGACACACATCCAGGAAATGATAGTCTAACCAGAGCAGTTTTTTTTTTTTTTTTTTATATATTATAGGCTCGCGCTTGACCACTATCTCACCGATGATGTGGTAATTTTTTTCAGTTTCATTAAAAACCAAAAATTGGTTCATGAAACGCCCTATTGTGAAACTCTCAGTTTTGCCTGTTAACCAGAATAACCAAAGTATCCGAATATTAAATATTATTTTATTTCACCATATAAAATGTACAAATTGAACAATATAATTATTTTAAAGCTGCTCATCTTTCATTCTTGTGCATGTTCATAATAATGAACATGCACAAGAATGAAAGATGAGCAACTGCGCCTGAGCTAGGCCGAGCCTGTATTTCAGGACGCAGTTTACTTAACAGAATATTTTTTAACGACAGTAGTTTCGTTTAACATAATATTATATCACTTTAAAACTGAATAAGGTTTAACAACAAACAGAGTGAGTGTTGAGCGATTGATGTGTGTTGTATGCTTGTGTTGAGTGTGTTTAAGTGAGTGTTGTGTGCTTGTGTTAGGTGTGTTTAAGAGTTGATCTTTATCTTAAGATTTTAAGAAGATCTTCTGTAGTTTCGTAATCACAAGTAATGAGAAAGTTCAATAGCTTAATTTGCATTCTCGTTTACTTAATGTATGGATGTTAAGAATAGTATTTAATTTATTGTATAGAAAAGGACCGGTGAAGCAGAAAAACCTATTTGTAAATGAGTGTTTAAATTGAAGGGACTGAGGAACTACAGCATTTCGACGACGCTTATGAATAATATTCCTGTCAAGAGGGGTGAGGGAGTGTTGCCTTAGGATTGTAGCTATGATGTAGAGTTGTCGAACGGTCGGTAGGTTCCATGACTGATACAAGAGATGTGTAGGGTAATCTATGGGTCGGAAGGAGCCAACTTTTAGAATTGCCCGTTGTGCTATTTCAAGAGGGTGCAGTATGGTTTTGGCAGCTCCACCCCAACATGAAATGCAGTAAGTTAGAAGCGATTGACAAAGGGCCCTATAAACTTTTTTTAAAATTAAAATATCTGCTACATGTCGTAAGTTCTTAAAAACATAAATGAGTTTTCTCAGTGTGGATTGGAGTAAAGATATATGTGCATTGAAATTCAGCGATGAGTCCAGTATGACGCCCAAATATTTAACCTCAGATTTTCTGATTAGACAAGGGCAACAACAAGAAGCAGTATTTATTGGGTGGAGATGAACAGAGTGTGATTTAAGGGTAAGTTCTATAGGGGGTTTATAAGGAATTCGTGTATAAAATGGCATGTACACAGTTTTATCTGTGTTCAACGAGTGTGAGAACATTTTGTTTCAGCCAGTCTGACACCTTGTTGAAGCCATTCTGTGCCAACGTGAAGGTTTTATCCCAATTATCAGCAGAAAATAGTAGTGCTGTGTCATCAGCATAGGAAATAATGGTACCCTGGTCCAGTTTCAGCTCACAGAGGTCATTGAGGTAAACTAAGAAAAGTGTAGGTCCTAGCACTGAGCCCTGGGGGACACCAAAAGAGACAGGTAGGTCAGTGCTAATGTGGGAATCCACCCTCAGGCACTGTTTATGACCACTCAGATAGTCTTGAAACAATTTCAGCTGCAACTTCAACTCCCTTATTCCCAGGCGTTCTAATTTAGCTAGAAGACGCGGAACAGACACCGTGTCAAACGCTTTGGTAAGGTCAAGGAAGATGGCGAGTGCTTTGTTCCCAAAATCAAGTTTCCTAATAATATGGTCAGTAAGCTTATGCACCGCATCCTCCGTTGACCTCCCAGAGCGGAAACCAAATTGACAAGATGAAAGTAAATTATTGCTTTCGAGATAGTTAACAAGTCTACGATTGATTATTCTTTCCAGAATCTTTGAAATAGCTGGTATTATAGCAATTGGCCTATAATTACAGGCAAGGCGTCTGTCACCCGCCTTGTGGATAGGGATAATGATCGCTTTTTTGAGTACGTCTGGAAAAACACCTCGGCAAAGGCAAAGATTAAATAAATGCGTTAAGGGTGGAACAATGAAATCCTTTATATCTTTAAGTAGGCTGCTAGATATTGTATCATGTCCGACTGAGCTAGAACTTTTTGAGGCATTTATAAGTGACAGGATCTCGTTTTCATCTGTGTCGTGTAGTACAAACGAGTTATTAGTTGTGTGGTTTGGCCGGAGAGTTTAGCAGCATATTGGCCAGGGAACTTCCAACACTAGCAAAATAAACATTAGCCTGGTTCACCGATGCCTGAGGGGAATCACCAAGAAGGTCGGTAGCAGCCGATTTTGTTTTGTTTGTGTTTGTTATGGTTTTTATAACTTCCCAAAGTTTTTTATTGTTGTTAATATTTTTGTCCAACTCACTTTTATCGTATTGCCTTTTAAGTCTTTTTAATAAGTCATTACAATAGTTTCTATACCGGGTGTATGTTAGTTTTAGGGTTTGATTTTTGGGTGAAGTTTGTGAATCTTTGTGAAGGCGATCCCTATTTTGTATACATCTAAGTAATCCTGGAGTAATCCAGGGTCTAATAATACGTTTTTTTCGAGGAATTTTAACAATAGTGCTGTTTTCATTTATTACATCTTGTAACGTCTTAACAAATTTATCCATGGCCTGATTAGGATCATCTGTTTCGCCAATGAAATTGAAGTCCGTATTATTCAGTTGTTCACGAATAGCAGTTACATTAAATTTAGATACATAACATTGCGAAAGATTTTCTTTGTGTGCTTGGTAAAGACAAAGTAAAACCGCGTTGTGGTCTGTAATGCTGGACTTTAAAACGAAGGTATTTGATTTTAGTTTAGTTTTAAGAAGAACGTGATCGAGACAAGTTTTACCTTGCCTGGTAGGAAAAGTATGAGCTGGCAAGAATCCCTGAAAGGCTGTCATATTTAGGTATTCAGGTGCTTTAGTGTCGCGTGATTGTATTGAGATATCTATATTAATGTCTCCAATGATGACGGCAGATTTTATGTTTTTTAGGTTCGATAAAGTTGTTTTGAGGGAATCTAAAAAGGGTGTTAAATTGTTGTATGACGGTGATCGATATAGTGCAATTATAGCTGTGTCATTATTTAATTTTAGAATTAGGCAGTTGCTTTCAGAAAAGGGTGGTTCAATTACATCAACATTAAGCAATTCTTTAGTGTAGATTACTATTCCATCGTTCTGGCTTCTATAATTCTGTGTCGTATGAGACCTGTAGCCAGGTAGGTTAGGAATAGTAAGATTGCATGATAACCAGCATTCAGTGAGTATTATAACGTCACAATCTATCTTTAGTGAGTGCAAAAGGACAACTAGTTCGTCAAAGTTACGAGAAATACTACGTATATTCTGCGTAAGTATTCTAAGGTTTGTTTTAGTGTGTGAAAGAAGGTTATAACAATCCAAAATATCACAGACCACAGACTCCGATATTTTTAAGTCGTCAAGTTCTACGTTGGTGTTAGCCATTTAGAATAAACATATACTATAAAAGAACCGAGGAATAGTGGACGCTTATATAAATATACGTATGAAAAAATTGGAGGTGCGGGTGTCTGCTTGTTTATGTTTAATTTATTTGGCGAATGCGAACCGAAAATGTGAGGGTAGGAGGTAAACTTTATTATGTTAGGACTTAGGCGGGTATGCGTAAATGTGTGTGACGTTACCGTATAGAATACTTCGGTCATACTAGTTACGCAATTATTTGCAGTGTGGTTTGAGTCAGGGCCATGTAGCTTATTGTTGATTACGAATAAAGTGATTGTGAATAAAAACAGAAAATAGGTGTCAGTTATTGTTATTGTGATCAACTTTGTAAATAGTGTTATAATTTGCGATATAGTTTGCGAAGAGTGTGCAAATAAGACAGCTATGTGCAGTAAACAATTGAATTTGAACAAGTTATCGTTTAGTGATGGTGTGTTTATTTTAATAGGTGAGTAGTGTAGTAAGTGCAGAAGTATTGTTATTGTGTGAGCAGTTATAGTGGTGAGTGGGTAGCTGTTTATTATGTGTGATGATTGTTTAGGTTGTTTTAGGAGTACTGTAACATTCTCAGATTTTAGTATTGTACAGAAATATTCATTAAATAACATTAAGCATGCATTAAATTTATAAAATAGTAAAATTAGCATTAGAGATACAAGGTAATAATACAAGCGCAAAGAAGGAGTTAGAGTTAGGACTAGTCATTTTTCAATAATCTGGTTCTTCTTTATTACAGTTAAGTGGGCTTCGTTTTTCACTCTGATATAAGGTTTCCCTTCAGCTTTGCGAAGATAGATTTGCCCATTCGAAGTCCACACAAACCTATAGTCAGCCGTTTTTGCGAAGTCTCGCGTAAGAAATAAGAGGCGATTCATTTTAGCAGTGAGTAGTTCCGAGATGTAGATTTGTTGTTTTGATGTTTTTATGCCTATATCATTAGAGTTAAGTTGGTTAGGTGACTGTTTAGATTGGTTGTGTCTTTTTAGCGCTTTTAAAAAAGAAAGTTTGGTTAGCGTGTTGGTAAACTCAATGGCGACTGAGGAACTGCTTGTGTCCTTTTTAGAAGGCATCCGGACCACATCTCGTATGTCATTTTTAGACAGATCCTGATAATTTGCAGACTTGGATAAGTTTATGACGTAACCAAATAGATCCGGCTTCTTCTCATGCTGTACTTTGGGGACATTTCTAACCTCCACAAACGTTTTCAGACTATTTATTTCCTGGGAATCTAGTTTTTCTTCCAAAACAGATATCTGCAAGTGTATTTGCTTGCGTTCATGTTCCAATTGATCAATTTTGTCTTCAACAGCTTTAACATTTGTCGACAGGTGCGAGATTGAATCTTCAATGTCTAAATTAGTTTTGTGTATGGCTTTGTTTTGCTCCTGAATGGATATCAGATACTCTTCCAATTTATCCAGACGATTGTTTTGAGAAACACGATTTTCGTTAATCATGGACAATATTTCATCCTTAAAGGATGCAAAGTTCTCACGCGTGCATTCTTCAAGTAAGCGTGTTCTTTTGCTTTTGCGTTGGGAAATTCTAGTGGGTGAGTTTATGACCTCAGGGGCCACTTTATTTAGGTCTGTGTCAAGAGCTGAGTGTGATTTAGGTGGTGTGTTTCGTGTAGCCATTACAGTCAGAGAGCCGATTTAGGTATGGATTGAAGTTTGTAGTTCGTTTCTGAAGGTTTATGGAACTAAAATAGCCTAGGCTCTCGAAAAAATTAATTTCAGTGGTGAACGAAGGTAGTTAGACGACGGCCGATTTGCGTTATATCGCTGCGTTGTTGCTATGTGAAGCATGTATCTGGCGTCAGCGGGGTGGCAGGCTGGTTGTGGGGGGCTCTCTGTCAGACGTACGGTGACAATGGCCGTTTGATAAAACTTTCGAATTGTTTTTCACTATAACTTTATGAAAAGTGGTTACAGCGTAGTCCAGTTCACTTTGTTCGATGGCACAGTTAATTGGCTAATTAGAGCAATCAACAACACTCACAAAACGTAAAGATTTTTGACTTTTTAAAATTTAAAATTGGGAGCCCAGTTAAAACGAACACAACTGTTAAGAGCGTTCCAGGTATGGGAATACCAGAATAATGTGAATATACCAGAACCAGATATAAAACCAACAACCAAATTAACAAAAAGAAAACCGATGTCAAAAATCGCAACTGTAGCAACTGTTTTACTGAGTTTTTCACGCTGACTTTTCCATCTTACGGTTAAGACGCCGTGAAACCATTTTCAAACAACCAAACGCTTTGTTTTGACCCTATTTCAAAAGTACAAGTAATCAGGGATAAATGGATAGGCATAAACACTTATAACAAAATAGCGAATTACCAAGAAAAATTGTACACAACCATAGAAACACAAAACCATTGTAATACGATCGTACAGCATGTCCGGCACGATTATCAGGAACTCGAATACTACAATAAACTTTTGCTAACACAGCATTTTGATATCCACGCTAGACGGCGACGCACCACGGGGAAGACGGGTCGGCGCCGACGAGGCCTAATCAACGGTATCGGGTATCTGGCGAATGACTTACTCGGAGTGTTGGACTCACGCTTTGCAGACCTGTATGAAAAGGACATTGAAACCATACATCGCAATGGATATGGCGAACGGGGCGATGTTGCTTGATCCGGAAGGTTTCCGCTGGGCATCGTGGCGAGGGATCCCGCTGGCAGCAGACCGCGGTGACTCCACCGCCTCCAGGACCTCGACGCCGCAGCGAGAGTCGCTGCCAACAGGAGTAAGCAGCGACTCCGCTGACTCCGAAACCAACCAGAAGACGCGAATCATATAGTGAGTGCTCAGTGCCAGTGATCTAAAGAATAAAAGTGAAATGAAGTTTCCCTCACATGATTATGCCAAACGCAGACTATAGTTCGATAAAACGGGACAAAAATATTTGGACACTGGCGTTCAAAACTTTAACAGTGAAAGACAATCTATAGTGTAATTTTAAACCATCATTAACTGACTTTTTAAAGTTTTTTATAACGATAGTATTTAAGTAGACCGTTTAGTGCTAATTGGGCGGAAGGCTACCGCTGCCGCATCAGCCGCCTCACTGAGGTACTCTGTGAGCCTGGTTGTCTCCTGATCTCCGCTGTGCGAGCGTTAGACACAGGCGTAGATAATCTTATTCAGCCCTGTGTCCACCAGAGCCTACAGCACTTGGAACCTGGAGTCTTCAAGGTTACGGATAGCAAGTGTTGTCTCGGGCATACATGCATTCATCCGCGCGTGGTTTGAAATTGTGCTCCAGGGTATACCCTGGGTAGGATAAGTACGATACGTCTGACGGACTTCCTATCTACGTCTCCGCAAGGTGATGGTGGACTGAGGTGAGATGGGAGTGCAGACCTCTAATATTCGTGATGTGCACTTTGTGGGAGGACATTAGTCCGGGGACTGCGGGGACGCCCGAGCTCCCAGGAGATGGCCCTCCCATCTGGTCGCAAACCTGCACGAAGGTGCATTCCGGGTTTGTTCGACAGTTAGCGGGGCAGCCTTTCGTGTGTATCTGGCACAATACTTGGGCCCTCAACTACCTACGGTCGACCAGCGGCGCACCGTGCCTCGGATCCCGCTATCTTCCGGAACTAGTCCCAAAAAAACGCGAGTCAGGCTGGTCACCATGCAGTGGAACAACTATCTCGACCCAACTTCACTAGCGGCTACACTGAGCATCGTACCGGAACACGGCTTGGCCACTTGGCAGTACGTCTTTGCCCGGTGGTTGGTCACAAGCCTTCGGCCGAAGCCTACTACCAGTTAGTGTCACCTGGTTAGCACGACCCAGGGACCACGTGTAGGGTAACAACAATAGGAGTAACTTTCCTACGGACGTGGTTGACTCAGCCCCCTCCAGCACTTCTTTTTAACCGACTTAAAAAAAGAGGTTCACAATTCATTGGTTTTTTATTTATTTATGTTACCCGATTACTAACAGACGCCTTGACCGATTTGTAAAATTCTTCTTTTGTTTAAAGGGTCTCTGGAGGTGGTCCCGTGGTCATCAGGTTAGGATCTGATGATGAGATCCTGGAGAAATTGAGGGAAGTCCTTAAATATTATAGGCATAGGTATAGCGATTTTGTTATATTTATCAACAATGCAAGCATTTGCAATCAGAAAGTATCATTTGATGAAGTAGAACTGATGAAGAAGACCAAAAGTCGGTATCAAAAAACGAAGAAACGAAAACAGACTGCCGAAATGAAAGTTATTTTTCACTTTGTAGTGTTTTTTTTTTGGAAGTCGGTTGTAATTTTTGTAAAAAAGTTTTTTGTTACAAGTGGTATGAAATATCCATTGTTGACTTTTACGGGTTTCAATAGGAGGTTTAGAGACATTGACTGCGCGTTCTCTCAGACTTTTTGCTCGATTCCATCGATCCATTAGATTCGCATCTATTCCGTTCACCCTAATTGTGCTATAGTGCTGACATGCATTTTGAGCTATCCCTCATTTCGATCCTCAAGCGCAACATACTACCCATGCTTTTTTCTCTTAGGGGTGGAAAGAAACAGAACACATCAGCACGATCCTTAGAAAGGTACTCCTTTTGCTTTCTTTACGTTCATACATCTAGTTATAATCGCACGCAGTTCGTATATTTGTAGGTATTGGCTTGTTAAATTGTCTTCTTCTGCACCTTGTACAGACAAGGTCAAAAAATATTGACTAGTGACACTTCCTATATCACCTGTGTAAAGTCTCACCAGATAATTTCATTCGTTTTTCAATAGTCACTCAGTGGTAAATAATAAAGTATGTTTGTATGATAAGATAATAAATTATACACCTATAATAATTAAAAGCAATAATTGACTACTATAATATTTGCAACAAAAAGTAATAATTAAAAAAATAATCTACCAACTTATTTGACGGGTCGACAATGAGGCAACAAATTATACCTAACGGTTTAATCTTTAGACAAGATATTCAAGCTTTCAGGTAGAATCAAAATTTTTAGAAGCATCCTGACGTGGATTTGTTCAGCAGTTTTCTCACGAACCCTGTACTAACAGAAAAATATAGAGTCATATTAATTCAGACTCAAAAAGTTTTAGGCTTTCACTTTTTTGAAAGAAACTGAATAGAATATGAGTGAAAATCTAATTTGTTAATGCAGTCGGCAGATTTTAGAAGTACTTTTGATTTGTGCCAAGACTGAACCTTTTTGAGAAAAGCCAATCCAAATGGATCTTAAAATAATTATAAATTTAAGTTTGTTGAGGAAGAAAAACTAAGTTAAAGATTGTGTTTTGACTAAAGATAATAATAACGATAGGTATCGTCATATATTAAGGCATATTAATAATTTTGTTTGTTTTCGGGTAAAAAGTAATTTACTTAAGTACAGTTAGTGTCAAAGAGAGTTTTTTTTTTGATATATACTTTAAACTCATTAATTGAAAAACTGTTATAACAAAATGTTGCACTAACTACGTAAAGTAAACACTATGTCCATCTACTGACTTGCAAGACTCATCATCATAATATTAGCCGAAAGACGTCCACTGCTGGACATAGGCTTCCCCCAAGCGTCGCCACATTAACCGGTCCCGTGCGTTTCACAACCAGCGGATCCCTGCAACCTTCACCAGGTCATCGGTCCACCTGGTGGGAGGCCTTCCAACGCAACGTCTTCCGGTTCACGATCGTCACTCCAGAACCTTTCTGCCCTATCGGCCAACCGTTCTGTGAGCAATGTGCCCTGCCATCTGCCACTTAAGTTTGGCAATTCTTCCGGCTGTGTCGGTAACCTTGGTTCTCTTACGGATCTCTACATTTCTGATTCGATCACGCAAGGAAACGCCGAGCATAGCCCTCTCCATTGCCCTTTGAGTGACTGTAAGCTTTCTGATGAGGCTCATTGTAAGCAAACACGTCTCAGAGCCGTCCGTCTGGTTTTGACATTTTAGTAATTTTTGAATTTTGAATATTTTATGACTTTAATTATTTTTGAAATTTTAATTACGTACATACTTACTTTATGAATTTTAATTATTTGTTGAATTATAAATTACTTTGAATTTTGATTTAGATTTTTCTCATGTTTTTCAATTTTACTCATTTAACTTTGTATTATTATGTTACTCTCAGCCTCAGTCGTGGGCATTAGTAATATTATATAGTTAAGATGTGGATAACGTCGTGGGCTAACACTTACGTTAATATTGTTTTTTTTTTCTAAAATTTTTCTTGTGTTGTTTTTTGTGTAACTGTTTGTTTTCCCAAAGTAAATAAATAAGTAAATAAATAAATATCCAAAAAGAAAATACAACAATTCTCGTATCGCAACTTCAACCGCCAGAAAATTCTTATAAATTTGAATCCTTATAAAAGAAATGATACAAATAATTAATACATCTCGAGCAAAACTTTATATTAAAGGTAACATTTTTTTTTAATCTTTATTTTAGGGACTTTTATCCTTTTAAGGCATGTCAGCCCCATCGTAACCTAACCTAATTTTACATTTCAACTTATAATATATTTTATCTTAACTTAACATTAACAAACAGCTTTACTAGAGTCTGGCAAACGAAAGTAGGGACCGAAAAAGCGCGGCAAATTTAAAAAATCTCAGCATAGCAACCCCAAAACTAGTATGAAATACTTGGAATAACCTAATTTGATACTTTAGAATTATTAATTTTACTTCGTCTGAATAAAAATAATATAGGTAGTTTAGGCAGGCAATACTTTAGATATTACGTATCTATCAATTCGAATAAAATAAAACAATAGTATTCTGTAATAATTTTGGTTTATTCACTACCATAATCAAAATCTGAATCTAAGACTTCCAAGTTCCATAGATTCACTAGAGTCACTGGAATCACTGTTTCGTACATTAATCATGAAATTTATATATTATTTTCTGTAATTCTGTCCCTTTAATTATATTTTTTTTCAACATTGTATGACATGGTCAGTCATTTTCTTCCACTCCTCTGCTAGCTATTTCACCCAAGTACTAGTTCAGGGTTTTTATCCTATTTTTCTGCTCTAATTCCGTAAGTTTTCAATAGTTTACATTATCTCATTAACCCCTGCTACATTCTCCAGAACTTCTGTAAAAGAAAAAAAAGATACAATGCAATAGAATAGAATACTCTTTATTATGTACACCATATAAGTTACAGAAAAAATAGACGAAGAAAACAAATTAATTATTTTTTTATAAATAGCCATAATGCATTATTATGAAGGTGTTTAACTTATTATAAAAAGAATGTGAATAATAATAGATTAATAGTTTTTGCATCAATAGTAATTACGAATTAAAACAAAGTATCAAATTATTAGTGTCATACTAACTTAAAAATCTAACACCAAACGTAAACAACCTTGTTTTTGTTTGAAATCGGCGTCTTTTTCTTGTTGTTTTTCTGTATTTTCAGACATCATGCGAAACAACATCTCCCGCAATCCACTTTTAATTGTTTTATTTAATTTTCACTGAATAAATGCTATTATAAAGGCCACAACAAATCAAAACAACACGCCATCTTGTTTTGGAAACTGAGGTTGACACTATTACAGCATTGCCTTATAAAAAGTTTGCAAATAATTCGAGTGTCTACTTTCGTTTGCCAGACTCTACTGACACATTGCCATGTCACAAAAAATTCTAGCAGTATCACTTCCTGGATCAGCCAGGATTTCAAAAAACGTACGCATACTCCCTACCCGTGGTTCTTGACACATTCCAGCAAAAGATGTTGGACATCATCAATAACTCCACACACCTCACAATTTGGGGAATCTAGTTTTTTCATCAGATGACCAAATCTTTTGGTGGGATAGTGTCCAGAATGAAGTCTTAGAGCCGCTACAATGTACGTTCTGCTCATTATGGTGTCCACAAACCAAGGAATGGGAGAAGGCTGTTGTTGTATGACTTTGTACCAGATCCTTTTGACTTCACTTAGTTCTTGAAAGTAAAGAACCCACTTTTAAAACAAGCTGTTTTAAGTTTTGGCAGAATTTCTGTATAATCAGGTGTTACTGTTATTTATGTGCCTTCTGATATTGCCAATTTTGCTAACCTGTCAGCCACTTTGTTACCTGCTAACCCTATGTGCGATGGAACCCATTGCGACCTCACATTTACTAACCGAAAGTTTAATAAATGAGTTTTTAAATTTTGTAGGCTATCGATGTACCTCTGAACCCAGAAGTGCATCGAGCCAAATGTTGAAGAGCACTTTTAGTATCGGATAAGATCACGATATTTTGCTCAGTATCACCGCATAGACTTAGGGCTTCTGAAATGGCTATGAGTTCCAGTGACATAATGGACACATGAGAGTTAGTTTTAAAACAATGGGATGACTGAGTAATTGGATCAAATATAGCGACTCCGCGACCATCCTTGGTCTTACAAACATCTGTATAAAGTCGTCGCCAATCAATATAATTCCTATGCAGCTCCGCAATCACATGATATTTAAGAGATACTAGATCTTCGTTCTTTTTTGGACCATTAATGCACTCTAAATTATCCACAATAACTTTATCCATTTGTATAAAAGTTACCCAAGTGTTAAGTGTGAACATTTAAAGAGGATTGGATGAATGGATATCATACGAACTACATTCACTGTAAGTTAGAAGCATCGACGAATTTTTTTTAGTTCTCCAATAACCAATGTGGTTGAGGGCACTTAATTTATCTAATAATTTAACAGTTATGTTTTCTGACGAAGACATAGATTTAATAAAATACTTATGGGCTAGGTACAGTCTATTTAAATTAAGTGGGGTACACAATTCACTCTGCGGCGCACGGTTGGCGCAGTGGTTGAGCGATTGACTGCTGTGCTGCGTGTCGCGGGTTCGATTCCCGCACGGAACAAATATTTGTATGACCTACAGGTAGTTGTTCCGGCTCTGGGTGTTGTGTATGTGAGTTTATATGTTTGTAAACGCACCCACGATACAGGAAGAAATTCCTAGTGTGGGGCAACGTTTTTAAAAAAACCAAAAAACCAAAACCAAAAACCAAACTCTCCATTACATATATTGGTGTGCTATTAATAAAGCCACCTAAGTTTGGATAAATGAGTTTTGGCTGCAGTATCATATAAAAATCTACCAAAATCTATTTGGCTCCTTATCAATGGAATAAATAATGTTTAGGATGAATACCCCAACCTGGACCAGCCAGGTACTTTTAATAAATTTAAAAATTTCGAAGCTTTTTCTGTAGTTTCATTAATGTGTTTACTCCATATTAATGCTCTGTCAATCCCTAGACCTAGATATTTAACACATTTTACTTATGGTAAAAAAATATCGTTACTAACTAGTTTAATTTGCTGTTTTTTCCTTCCTCTGCTAAAAACACAAACATGTGATTTTGATTCTGATATTTTTAATCCTAAATCATCCAGTAAGTTGAGATTGTATTTAGAGCGGTTTGCAAATTTCCTTGACAGACATTAATTAAATTTAAAAACTAAAGGTAAAAACCAACCATTAACCATTTATTAATATCCTTATCACTTAAATAAATCACAAAGTTATCAGCATATTGGGAGACGGTAACATTTCTAAGAGAATTGCAAATTTTATAAGTTGTTATATTAAACAACTAGCTGTGCCCGCGACTTCGTTCGCGTGGTTGTCGAGAGCAAAACAACGTCGTTTAGATAAGAGTATATCACCTTTTTGATGATTTAGATAAGAGTCCTGACTTTGGTATAGTTGATTACGTTAATGCTTCTCTATATACTATGTTAGCGGTGGAATTACCCGGAGCATATACAAAAAGGTTGTTTGGGTTGCTAACACGTGATAGAGAAACATAGAGTTGGCCGTGTGAAAAACAATCAAAAGTAAGGTCTACACCCGCAACGGATAACGTCTGGCCTTGGGCTTTATTAATAGTCATAGCGTAACAGAGGCTTACAGGAAATTGCACACGTTTGAAAGTAAACGGAAAATTATTGGGGATAATGGGTATCCTGGGAAAGAAAACAACATCACCGGAGCCGCAACCTGTTAAGATTTCGGCTTCGATGACATTTCGTTGGAGATTTGTTACTCTCAACCGAGTTCCATTGCATAGTTTTGGTGGGCTTAAATTTCTGAGTAGAATGATTGGTACTCCGACTTTTAAATAAATTTTGTGTGCTGGAAGACCTGGTGTATTTAGAGAGTCTAAAAACTCTACTGGATAGTGGGTGGCATCTCCTTCTTCTAAAACCGTGTTAATAGATAAATATTCCCTACTTTCTCCAGAAACATGTACCAATATTTGAGAATTTATTGCTGCTGCTTGGTCGTTGCGAGGTGCCAAAATAGCTCGTTGGCATAGCCAAGCAGCGTCATGGTTCGAGATCTCTGATGGATCTCCGTATACAGAGGAAATGAGTTCCTGCTGTGAGGCAACAGAAGAACACAGGCTTTCGACTAAAGTTACTTTACCTCCTTCTTGAGTCGGGTATGTGCCGTTACCAATTTGAAGTAGTAAATTTGAGAAAACCTGCGCGTTTGCGTCACCTCCCAAATATGCTCGCATATTAAAGCTCAAATTAGTTAATATGACACTACGCCATAAAATAGAGCTCTTTAAACAGGCACCTATTTCATCGGCCCTCGTTCCTCTGGGTATTATAGGGAGTGTCTGCCTGAAGTCTCCACAGAATAGCACCGTTAAGCCTCCCATCGGTCGGTCATTTTGTCTTATATCTCGCAACGTTCTATCTACAGCTTCCACAGCTTTACGATTTGCCATCGTACACTCGTCCCAAACGATAAGGGCGCAATCGCGTAAAACCCTTGCTTTATCACTATTGCGAGACACGTTGCAAACAGGGTTTTCTGTGCGGTCCAAGTCGATTGGTATTTTAAATGTTGTATGTGCAGTTTTTCCTCCTGGTAATAAAGTGGCAGCTATTCCTGAGGAAGCGACGGCAAGGGCAATTTTGTTTTGGCTCCTTATTTGAGCCAAGATAACTTTAGTGAGGAAAGTTTTACCTGTTCCACCAGGTGCATCTAAAAACAGCATTTCTCCTAATGAATGTTCTACACTACAGCATACTCTATCAAAGATTTGACGTTGTTCTGACGTCAAATTTGAACAGCCATTTCGCAATATTTCTGCTAACTCTTCGGGGTTGTAATTTATTTCAGATGTATACTCCCTATTAATTCGTTCCCCACCAACTGTCGGTGTCGGCAAGCCGTATTGACTGAGGGGGTTCCCTCCTATACTTGTAACTATATCTTGTATAGCCAGCAAAGCCCTATTATGGCAGCTTTCACGTACTTGGTCAGAAGTTTCACTATTTATATTTTGCTGTCTCAAAAAATCTTCGGCAAACGCGTCTTTATATTTTTGCCACAACTGCCCAGCGTCCGATAGGCCACAAAATGTCAACAAAATGGCAAATAAATGGCGCAAACGATGTGGACTATCACTGACGCATGCTTCGGCTAAAGCATCATCCCAATGCTGATCGCCATCTAATAAATGCCGTGCGCGGCAAGCAGCTTGAAATGTGGGATATTCTATATCGTCCACTTTGCGGAGCTCAGCAAAAGAAGTAGGTCCTCGCACTGTGTGAAGAAGAAGGCGTAAATAATAACACTCTGCATTATTTGGGTGCACCGTGTATACTCTTCCAATCACGTGTTCTTTAAAAATGCCGGACTCGCCTTCTACAGCAGTTCCACGTCTCCTGCGATTAAAAACACCTTGCTGCTTGTTATAAGTATAATAATGTGGCACTTCATTGTACAACAGAGACTTAGCGAAATTGTCTCTTTCGCAAAGGCGAAAGAATGCGAGCAAGGTGGTTTGTCTTGGGTTGTTCATTCTTTCTGCCACATTTTCTGGCTGAAAGTAAACTCGCTGCCCGCCTTCCAGGTGCACGTCAAGATGGATGACTGGCGGATACCTTTCATGAATAGGGAAACTCAAAATGCGCCAAACTGCCTCCGAAGAGCTTATGTATCGGCCAGATTGATACCTTGTCACTTCATCAAATTGGTTGTTATTTCTTAGTGCTATCATGGCTTGATCACTACCTTTATTAACATATTTACATATATATTTTATAGATTCGACGCTATTACAAATTTCAACATTAATGTGTGCTTGAAAAGCGTTTGACAAAACTGGAGAATACGGTACCACCCAACTATTATTTAGAATTATTTCTTGTCCACGGAATCTGACAGTAGCTGTGAAACCACCTTGTGACGGTGATCTTCGCCGGTATTGCGGATACCCATTTTCCCCAGCCATAGTTAGTTCTTTCAGTGCTCTGGGGTATTTTTTTGAGCATTGACCATCTTTCATGCACGGTGATTCCCTGTTTAAGAGGCCACATGGCCCGTGAACCATATGTGTTTTTACTATGTCATGCAAAATCGGATCTGCATTATAGTCCGGAAATTCTGCACTTATGACACTGTCTATAGCATCGGGACGAATTTTTTCTTCCAGCCACAGAAGAATGTGCGCGTGGGGTAAACCACGCTTTTGCCACTCGACGCTATACATAAAACAAAGAGTTGAACCGAAAACTTTCTCCTTTGTAAGTAGATTAATCAAGACTTTGAGTTTTAAATGAAAAATCCTAGCAATAATGTCATGTCTGTCGTATGACGCCTGTCCTGTGAGAAGTGCCTGGCAAATCTCCGTCCACTTTGGATTTGTTGTAAATGTTATAAAAAGGTCCGGCCGGCCGTATTTACGGACGTAACAAAAAGCATCTTGCGTTCGTTCGTGCATATACCGCGGACCGCCTGTGAAACTGGATGGCAAAATAACCAATCGACCCAAGTTTTCGACGTTATTATCTGATTGCATGGCGTCCCGCAAGTGCACGTATTCTTCAGCGCGTAACCGTCGCTGGTTAGTGCGAATATACACTAAACGTTCAGTTTCTATTTTTGCGTACATGTCCACAATAAATTGGCTGAACAAACCACGAAATCGTTGCAAATATACGAAACTGTTTTGCCTTATTTGTAAAAGGTAGGAATAGTATTGTTGAGCAGATATTTTTTTTTGATAATTAGTGACTCTCGTAGTAGGGTTCACTTGGTACAGCCCAAAATTGTACCCATCTTCACCATGACAATAGATTAGTGGATATTGCAGGGCGTCGTAAGCTCGGTGGGTTTCCAAAATGCGTTGAAGGCGATCGTCGCGTGTACGCAACACGATATCACGTCTCTCACACTCCTGGTCGACTAAAACAACTGCAACTTCATCTGCGACGGGTGCATTGTGTCTTCCACGGTGTTCACCCACAGGACGTCTATCGGCACTTATAACAATTTTGAAATCATTGCTGCCTTGTGGAATTGACTCCAATGCAGCTTTGAATTCACGAACGTACTGGTTAACGCGATGCAGCAATTCTTGAAGTTGACCCAAAAGCTCAGCATTGAGCTGGGGAAAATTGTGATTTCTAACATTGAGCTGTTGCGTGTAATCGGATACAAAATAAATTTGGAGAAATTTGGGTTCATTTTCTGGCAGCAAAGATCCAATAAGGTGATAAACTTGACCTTGTACTTTGAAGGTTGGCATGAACGGTCCTTCCGTTATTTGTTTTGCCCCAAAGGAAGTCATTTGGAAAGCACTGTTATATAAACGAATATTATCCAAAAAACGGTTCGACTGGGGATGATCGCCATTCAGGAGACTTATAAGTAAGTGTGGTGGATCTTGGAAATTTGGAAGAACAATTTTTCCATTTGAGCAGCACATTCCATCTGTCTCTTTCCTCCATTTCAAAGCATGACAAAAATTACAAATTTCTCTCATGTCACCCACGAAAGTAAAGCCAGCATAATTAATTCTAGACGAATATGTGAACCCTGATTTTTCCCTATTGTCCCAAGGTAATAAAATATTTGCATCGTCATTTTCCATGGACTCATCAGCTCCGCTATTTGTTTCTCTATTCATATGGTATCGAGCTCGTTCTATTTCTAGGCGAGATTGACGTTGTTCTGCTGTTTCTGCTCGTCTTAGTTCATCTATTCTTTCCCTTTCAGATGCAAGATAACTTTCATTGTTTCTTTGTACACCTACATAGTTATGTCTAGCTATTTCTAATCGTTCTTCTCTTTGGGAGAGAGATTCAGACTCGCGCGAGAGAGCGTGTCGCTCTCGGTCAGATGACAGACGTGCTTGGCGTTCCTCGATACTCTCTTGAGAACGCAAAGTCGCGGTCCGAGTTCTTTGCGAACTTAAGCGCGACTCCCTTTCTGTGAAAGTCTCTGACTCGCGTGAGAGAGACTGGCGCTCCCGATCAGCAGACAGCCGAACTTCGCGTTCCTGGATATTCTCTTGAGAACGCAAAGTCGCGGTCCGAGTTCTTTGCGAACTTAAGCGCGACTCCCTTTCTGTGAATGTCTCTGACTCACGTGAGAGAGAGTGGCGCTCCCGATCAGCAGACAGCCGAACTTCGCGTTCCTGGATATTCTCTTGAGAACGCAAAGTCGCGGTCCGAGTTCTTTGCGAACTTAAGCGCGACTCCCTTTCTGTGAATGTCTCTGACTCACGTGAGAGAGAGTGGCGCTCCCGATCAGCAGACAGCCGGTCTTCGCGTTCCTGGATACTCTCTTGAGACCGCAAAGTCGCGGTCCGTGTTCTTTGTGAACTTAAACGTGACTCCCTTTCGGTGAACGTTTCCGATTCACGTGAAAGAGCGATGTGCTCTCGGTTAGCAGATAACCGTGCTTCACGATCTTCTTCCGATTCCTGAGACCTACAAAGTCTCATCCTTTTCGCATTTCGGCTACGCAGCGAAAGGTTAGTTTTTTTTCTTTGAGGCATTTTCAAGGAAAATTAAAGCAATAAACAAAACTAACAACACTTATGACTGAATAGCCTACAAACTTAAAAGAACGGTGCGTCGAACAGTCTAGTGTGACAACGTATCGTCTGTTCGTGGTCGTGACTCAACGAATTGGCAACACTAACTTACTGTATAACGATTGGCACTATTGGATTCAAACTACGAAGTAAATCAAATACAATCTTAACTTCGTACTTCAAACCAATGACCAAAGTTGACCAAACGAAACCAATAAGATAAGCAAATACTTTTTTTTCGACCAATTTAGAAAATCGATAAACCAAGCAACCAAAGAACTTTTACGACACACGCAAGAACTTTTAAGACACCTAACGAAACCCAATTTGCCTAGTAAACACGGTGGACGTCATCCTCGCGCGGAAAATCTTAACACCGCGATTCAGAAAATGACGTCATTTGCACAACGCCATCTATCGGATTTAGATTTCAACTATCAACATTAGTTCTATTTTTAGTCTTAAGATGTCGTTGCAAGTACTATACTTAATTGCGTAACGTAATATTTTACTTCTTGAACTCACTAAATTAATCATATCTTTTGATAGAGTGAACCGATTTCGATGAAACAAAAACTAAGTTAAACCTCAAGTTGCGTATAATTTTTGTATATAAACATTGTCAGCATTGAATTCGTAGATTTTACGTGATGTGCGCACAAACAAACAGACAAACAGACAAACAGACAAACAGACAAAAATTTCAAAAATGATGGAAATGGGTTCTGTTACTTATCTTTTCACACGCTGGCTATTTTTTGTTTCAATTTCTTCAATGTACAAAAATGACTTTTCTACAGATTTATTATATGTATAGATAGGGGCGAAAAAGGGTCACCTTGAGCCAGACCTTTCCTTGTCCATCTAGCACTCATCTCGTCTAAATTATTACTATTCTTAACCCGGAGACATCTCGCACTAAAGAATAACCATAGGTACTTACAAATATTATTACCGAACTCTAATTTGTCTAGTGTAACAACTAACTTATCAACTAAATGTTATTATATGCATTTTCTACATAAAACAAGCCACAGTAGGAAATTTATTTTTGAAATCTAACTGGATATAAGAGATAAGCCTTGTTAAACTATACAAACATGACTGTGATCTTATAAAGCTTGAAGTATATGAAGATAGTATTTTGTGCTTCTCAATATACCATTCTAACCGTTTATTAATCATACTATGAAACAATTTACATAAACATGACATAATAATAATAATAGTTTATTTGCATAACAAGTTTTACATTTTATATTAAACACATGGTAGCACATAACATTAGGCATGTTGCATAAGGGAGATTGGTCTAATTTTTGATTCACCACTACCACTGCTAACTAATTTAGGAATAAGGATGACTAAAAAGTAATAATTAAGTCCAATTGCATATAGTTCAAAAACTCTAACGCAGTCGCAAGAAAATTATGCACAAATTGAAAAGGAACTCTTTGCTATACAATTTGGGTGCAATAAATTTCACAAATATGTTTATTGGCACAAAGTCACTGTTCACACAGATCACTAGCCATTAGTATAACTATTTGAAAACCTTTGCATGATGTACCAGCCAGATTGCAACGCATGATGTTAGCATTGCAAAAATATGATTTGAACGTCATTTATAGTGATAATACCACAGTCTATGCAAAGGGAAATGTTAAACAAATTACACAAAGGTCATCAAGGAATCAACAAATGTTTAAATTTAGCAAGAAAATTAATGTATTGGTCTAATATGAGTACAGATTACAAAATATAATTGAACAATGTTTAAGCTGTGCGAAGTTCAGACCATCCAATCAAAAAGAACCATTGCAAAACTATGAGATCACCCAGTTTCCATGGCAACGTGTACGTATTGATTTAATGTACTTTGAAAATTTGTCATATCTTATTGTCACAGATTATTATTCGAAATGCATAGAGATTGCTTTGTTGAATAAAAATACCACCGCCACAAATGTAATAATTAATTTAAAATCCATTTTTCACGTCATGGAATAGCACAAACGTTAGTGAGCGACGGTGGTCCTCCTTTTCAGTCAGCAGAATTCAAATCCTGTTTGCATGACTGGGATGTAGAGAATGTTGAAAAAATGTAAAGAGGATAATAGTGATCCCTACATAGCACTTTTGCATTACAGAAATACACCTAAAATTAATCAGCCATCACCTGCTCAGTTATTAATGTCTAGAAATCTTAGAATGAATATTCCTGTCATGCAAAAGAAGCTACAACCAAAAATAACAGTAGGTTTTCTGAGTACAAAAAATGTAATGAAAAGTCAAATGTGCAAAATGCTGCATATTACAATAGGTTACCACCATGGTGGTGGTTTGTTAAAACCAGGTGATCATGTCTATTATAAGAAAAATCCCAACTCTAATTGGCTTCAGCTGTAGTCAAAGAAATGTTAAAATGTAATAGATTATACATAATTGAAGATTCATATGGAGCCAGATATAGAAGGAATAGGATACACTTAAGATTTTGGGTAAATGAAAGTTGTCACAATTATGACCATCACGCGACCATGCGATCCAGCGATTCACTGAATGTCATTGAGAAAACAGACAGACAGGTGGAAGCAGACAAAAACCCATACGTCACGATGTCAGGAAGAGTGGTAAAGCCAGTTCAAAAATATGGTTAACTTGTTATTTTAATGCATAGTTTAGTGTATACCTAGCAATGTTTTAATGAAATGTATTATTTGAAAATGTATACTTAAGAGCGGACTCTAGTCAACAGGAATTTGAAAAATAGGTATTTGAAGAAACTATTGCCGTCGCGTCACCTCCAACCTCACCCCGTAAAGTGCAAAAGGGACAACTGCAGTTCAGGCTGATTTTATCTACAAAAACTTTGACTAAAAGACGTTTCGTATTCTGCTGTTTTCTTCATGAAAACTGGTCTGATCTAAAAAATTCTTATATCAAAATTTAGAGGAAAAGTATGTCTATGCTCCTATCATTTCTTTTTTTGTTAAAAACTTACAAATTTTGTCTGAAAGTCTTCTGAACATGGCGGTAAAAACGGGCATTTTTTTCGGATTTTTGGATTGTCATATTTCTTTTTGTGATTATGTTTTGGAAAAAAGGAAATGATACAGGCACGTATTAATTAGACCTAGATTTTATGGAAAAATCATTGCTCTAGAGGCATTATCCAAGAAGAAAACAGCAGAGTGTGTTTGTATGGAGAAAGTCTCACTAGAGTCCCCTCTTAAGGCGGTACCCCGAGCAAAACGCCGCGCAAGCCGTTTTTCGTGCTGTTTTTAGGAGCTATCTACTCGTTATTTAAAAAGAAATATCAATTAAATAAATACATTAAATTTCTACATAATATTGATTCTAAAATGGTAGATTTCATTTTTTAAAAGTTGTATATATTTCAATAATCTCCTTCCAAAAAAAACAAGTTGTGTGTGTGTTTTCGAAGACTTGTGACCACCCACCGGGCAAAGACGTACCGCCAAGCGGCCTAGCCGTGTTCCGGTACGATGCTCGGTGTAGCCAACTAGAGGAATTGTGTCGAGATAGCTGTTCCACTGCATGTTGACCAGCCTGGCGCGCGCTGTTAGGGATATATCGGGAGACTAGTAGCGGAGGGTAGCGGGATCCGAGGCACGGTGCGCCGCTGGCCGACCGCAGGTACTTGGGGGCTCAAGTAGTGTGCCTGCCACACACGAAAGGCTGCCCCGCCAACTGACGAATAAACCCGGAATGGCGGCTGCACCCCATCCCCCACAAATATAAGAGGGCACTCAAATATCACTGCAGTCCACTATCACCTGGAGGCTGAAAAACCAGCGCTCTTTTTCCTTACGGAGTCGCAGATAGCGAATCCTTCAAATGTGTCGTACCTGTCTTACCCAGGGTTCACCCTGGAGCACAATTTTAGACCACGGGCGGGCGTATGTATTTACGCCCGTGATGACATTTGCTATTGGTGTCTCCGTAACCTTGAGGACTCCCGATTCACAATGCTCTGGGCTCTGGTGGACACAGGTGTTGATAAAATTATCTACGCCTGTGACTACCGTTCGCACAGCGGAGATCAGGAGACAACCAGGCTCACAGAGTACATCAGTGAGGCGGCTGATGCGGCTCAGCAGCGGTAACCTTCAGCCCAATTAGTGTTACTGGGGGACTTTAAAGCGCCACCACCAGGATTGGCTCTTCTCATACCAGTGCACTGATCATGCTGGACGGGAGATGCGTAAGCTTTCGCTAGCACTAAACCTCACCCAGCTGGTCCAGGGGGCAACGAGGGTACCGGATGTTGATTCGCACACAGCGAATTGTTTGGACCTTCTGCTGACAACAGATCCAGACAGATACTCTGTGTCAATAGCTTCACTTTTGGGTAGTTCCGACTACTGTCCGGTGAAGTCTGTGTCCGTCTATTCCCCGCCCGATCCCAGCCCAAGAGGCACCCGGCGGGTTTGGCGGTACAAGTCAGCAGATTGGGATGGTATGCGATCTTTCTTTGCATGCTATCCTTGGCAGCCAACATGCTTTTCTTCGACTGATCCATCAACGTGCGCGGATGCCGTGACGGATGTGTTGCGTCAGGGAATGGAGTACTACATTCCGTTCTCTGACGTATCAATGTCTAGCGAAGCCCGGCCATGGTTTGGTGCCGAATGTAAGCGCGCCGACGCGCTTAAACATGGAGCGTACCTGGCTTGGGTCGACGCTCAATCGCGCAAGGCAAGTGACGTGGGTCAGAAGAAGAAAGCCTTTAACAGGGCTGCCAAGTCCTGCAAGATGGTGTTGCGACGGGCTTGGTTTGACCACATCGGCCGAATAGGGACCAAACTTGCTTCTTATTCAGCAGGTAGTAAAGCGTTTTGGTCCCTGGCTAAATCGGTCGAGTCGAACTTCTGCCGTCCCTCACTACCACCACTGCTGAAACCCGACGGGTCGCTGGCCCACTCCGCTGAGGAGAAGGCAAATTTATTTGCCTCTATTTTTGCGGAATCTTCACGTCTGAATCCTGGTGACGCGCGGCTCCCTCCTTCTCCTGTTGGATGCGAGACGAGTATGTTGGACATTCGTATCCATCAAAAAGACGTCCGTAGGGTGCTGCGCAACCTCGACGTGAACAAGGCTAGCGGTCCTGACGGAATACCAGCAATTGTTCTTAGAATTCGTGCGCCTGAACTGTCTCCGATCTTGACACGCCTATTCCGCCTTTCGTATGAGGCTGGAAAAGTGCCGAATGCATGGAAGCAAGCTAACGTACAGCCCGTGCCCAAGAAGGGCAGTCGAGCTGACCCGGCCAACTATAGACCCATATCTGTAACCTCCATACTCTGTAAGAGTATGGAACGTGTACTCAATATTAAGCTCCTGGCATACCTAGAAGCAAACGATATCCTTAGTGACTGCCAATATGGCTTCCGCCGAAATCGGTCTACTGGGGATCTTCTAGCGTATGCCAATCACATCTGGAGTGAGGCCATCGAGAGGCACGGGGAAGCGCTTGCCGTCTCCCTCGACATCTCGAAGGATTTTGATAGGGTCTGGCACGAAAGCCTTATTGATAAGCTTCCTTCATTCGGTTTGCCCGGTGGTCTGTGTGATTGGATTGCAGACTTCCTGAGGGATCGGTCCATTCGAATGGTTATCGATGGCTGCTCGTCGGACCAATTGGATATCAATGCCGGGCTCCCTCAGGGGTCGGTACTCTCAGCAACTTTATTCTTGCTGCACATTAACGATCTGCTAAAGCCCGGCACCTTTGGGTATGCAGACGACAACACTGTTGCTGGGAGATACTTGTCCAACGCTCGTACTACCGGGCCTCAGATCCAGTCTCTCCGGGAGGCCATGGTGGAGCGCTTGAACCTTTCCTTGCAGGCAGTCTCCGAATGGGGCGATGCCAATCTGGTCAGGTTCAATGCTGCTAAAACCCAGGCGTGTCTTTTTTCCGCTAAAAAGAGCCAATTTTACCCGGCTCCAACTTTCCGAGATGCGACCGTGGCAATAACTGACCATCTTGAGCTTCTTGGCGTTACGTTGACATCGACTCTCAATTTTGGCCCATACATTGAGGCAAAGGCTCAGCTGGCTGCCAAAAAGCTAGGAATCCTAGCGAAGGTGAGGAGGTACTTCACGCCGGAACAGCTGCTCAGCTTGTACCAAGCGCAAGTTCGATCATGCATGGAGTACTGTTCTCATCTCTGGGACGGATCTGCCAAATACCAGCTTGATTCACTAGAGTCGATCGAAAAGCGGGCCAAGAGGCTCATCGGCGATGAAGCACTGGTTAAGTCAAAGCTCCAGAGCCCTGAACACCGTCGCCGAGTTGCCAGCTTGTCGGTTTCTTATCGGTTACATTTCGGGGAGTGTGCGATGGAATTGCATGATCTGATTCCGCCCAGCCCGTTTCATCATCGGACTACCAGACGTACGGCAAAGCGCCATCGGTATATGGTAGACATTCCACCCATACGCACTAAACGTTTTGAGAATACTTTTATTATGCGTACAGCTAAGGAGTGGAATTCCCTGCCGGAGTCTGTGTTTCCCGATAGCTACAATCTAGGGGTCTTTAAGTCAAGAGTGAATAGGTTACTTCTAGGCAAGCGTGCTCCACCGTCGACCTCATCATCGCTTACCATCAGGTGAGATAATGGTCAAGCGCGAGCCTTAACGAATAAAAAAAAAAAACATAAAAATGAGAAATAATTATTGATAGCATGCATCTCCTCGTAAAGTGTTCATTAATTATTTTTTGTACTGACACTAATGGATAGACAATTTAATGGAAAGACCAAAATTCTATTTTATAAAGATTTTATTCTAAAATCTGTGTGTATTCACAACTGTAATTCATGAGCCGCCAGTGCCGCTAGACCAATACGAATGCTCATATCTCATGCCGGTTTATTGGTCAGGGTACCGTCTTAATATTGTCTTAAGAAGGGGGATGTCTTAATATAAGGTTACATCACTAGCGATGCGTGCCAACTCTAGGTGCTAATGGAGATTGTCTTTGGATAGCAACGCGGCCTGACCGGTCTCTTAAAAAGTCTTGTAATCTAAGTTGAATCTATGTATAATAAACCAATCCATCGTGCCTGAACCAGTCTTTTAATTATTACAATACCTAGTGAAACGAAAATCGGTCAAGGTCGATTACATTGAATGGGCTAGTTACAACTTAAACTTATCGTTTGCGACTTAGTTGCCGGCAATTCGGTGGGTACAAATTCATCGCTATTCGAGAGAATGAATGTGCTAGGTTTACGTAAGAAAGTTGGACACCGAAAGACCTCTTTATGTAACCGACTTCCAAGAGCATCAGAAACTTTCATAAAATTAGGCAATCTAGAGTTTAGATTTTTAGGTGGGGAACCTCTACACTATTGTCTTAGTGCTACCACTTAGCTTATATTTCTCTCAGATGAGCTGCCACCAGGTTGGACGCCTCCATCTAACACCAATCACTTTTACTTTGCACTTATTGAATTAGCTACGTTCCATTTAGTGTAGTTCAAATGACACAAAATGAAGCGGCAAACGCCATATACTACCTAGAGATATTTCGTAACTGCCATAACCATAAACTATAAATACTCTTTATCTATGGTGATCGCTCGGGAAGGTTTGGTATTGCCAGCAGACCACCTCATGTCGTCATGTTTGACTAGTGGTAGCGCCATCTCTTGTAAATGTCATAAATCAATGACCGAATACATAGACAAACGCATTTAAGATTTCGCGGGCGATCGATATCCTAATTATCTCGTTCCTTCCTCATTCCTTTTCCCTTTATGTACGCCTTGATGTCGGGTCGCCAGAACGAACCGAAACTTCATCGTGAACGGGCCTCGTGTCTCAACCGCCAGCTTTCCAAGCCATCACATGGCTGGAGACTGATGCATCTAATTAGTTTGATTGCAGAGAACCTTGTGAACCGTGTCTATTAACCCGCCTCGCGGATATAAAAACAATTGTGTGAAGTGTGTGGATCCTGAATGACCAGAAAGTTGTCGTCGCCATTTTGGAGTTGAAGAACACCAGCTCGCCGCCACACGTGGGCTAGCATCGACCACCACAATGTAAGGCGTACTATTTCCCTCATTCCCATACTAGATCGCCCGAATTGATCCGTGAATATTTGCCCGCTTATTTCAACACACTATTACCAGAACCCTTCAAATACAGTCCACTTTTTATAATAGGCACAAGGATGAAGAGGTTTCTCAAACCGCTATAACATTTTTGGTCCTTCGTAGCCGGATATATTAATATAATATATCCATTTTCCTTTATTTCTTACTATCATAAATTCCTACTATGGTCGTGGCACCTAGCCGCCTACCCACATAATCAAGTTGTGAACCCAATACGTGGTTCCATCAACGCCGCTATAGCAGGTATATAATTACCTATCTGCTATTATTAAAAATAATTCTTATATGAAAACTAACTTGTCGTATTGTAAATTTCCATATTTCAAGCGTCTTTTAGTTCTTGCGTAAATCGCGTAGTTTTAATAATAAAATTGCCGCTCCTAATCCACAAACTTATGTAGCTTGCTCTGAGTCAAATAATTCATGAACACTTATTTAAATGTCTCGCTTTTGATAATTTGACTCCGACAGCTCATTTTAAATGTGTGAAAGACAACAATGCTTGTGTCAATTGTTTGAGTATTACACATAAAACGGTTAACTGTTCCTCTAAATTAAAGTGTCGCACATGTAAACAACGTCATCATACATTGTTACATTTTAATAAATACCCGCAATTATCAACTGTTGTGACTTCACAGCCGAAACCGGTCCCGACGCCTATGCCGACTGTTAAGTCACAGTCTGTAGGTGTCGTTGTGTACGACATCTGTCGCTGGCGCCGCTCGAGCGCGTTCGATTGACACTCGGTGTGTTGCGGCGTTGTGGTTTGTTCCGTATGGTGTCGGAGTTCCGTATGGTGTCGGACGTAAAGAATATCACCATCCCATATCTTCCCGTGGGTGTCGTAAGAGGCGACTAAGGGATACACCAGAGAATGGGCAGCAGCGTTCTCTTTGCTCTTCAACAACAAACTGCGATCGCCAACCCGCCTGCCAAGCGTGGCGATTAAGGCAAACCCCCCCAAACCAAATGAATAGCACAAATAAAAAACGGCCCCGAGTACCCGGCAGCCCGTCTACCCTCGACTACGGTAGCGGTCGAGGCGATGGCGTGGCAAGGGGTGCGAAGAATCCCCGGAGTGAACCCGGCTACCCCAATAAACACCGACGACTGGCCCTGGCAACATACAACACGCGAACACTCCGGACCGACGAGAAGATAGCCGAACTCGAGGAGGAATTGAGCAGGTTGCGATGGAGTATTATAGGGCTATCTGAAGTCCGAAGAGAGGGGGAGGACTCGATAATCCTCAAATCCGGTAACCTGCTCTATTTCCGAGAGGGTGACCGGCAGTCCCAGGGTGGTGTCGGGTTTATCGTCCAAAAGTCCCTTGTGAACAACGTGGTGAAGATCGAGAGTGTGTCGACCAGGGTGGCGTACCTTATACTCAGAATATCCTCGAGATATTCGCTGAAGGTCATACAGGTCTACGCACCGACCTCGGCACACCCCGACGACGAGGTAGAGACATGCATGGTTTCAAAACTCACTTCACCGTTGTCATGGGGGACTTCAACGCAAAACTGGGCAAACGAGACGAGGATGAGCTGCAAGTGGGGCAATTTGGAGTTGGACGTCGGAACCACCGGGGTCACCTACTGGCCAGTTTTATGGAGATGGAGGGCCTCTACATCCATTGTGGTATCGTGGACCATCATGGATTTCTCATGACTCATCTGAGTGGCCCATACATACTTTCAGCCACAATGCACTACATGAGGGCGTACCCGAATTGAAATCAGTCGCTCATGCCGTGGTTTCTGACGTTACGGAATCACCAATTTACGCGGTAGCACTACGTGTTTTGTCCCGGTCTAAGTTGCTGCGCGCTATTGTTTACGTCTATATTTTTTTAAGACAACTGCCTAGTGCACGTACTGTATCAAGCTCTGATCTCAAATATGCAGAAATTAAATTGCTGCGAGCTGTACAGGATGATCATTTCCGTAACGATATTCTAAATTTAAAAAAACAATAAGCCATGTACGCCCGCCCTCTATAAGCTTAAGCTGTTTCTCGATGAGCACGGCATCATACGAGTTGGTGGTCGTCTCACAAATTCGGAAGAACCCTACGAAAATAAACATCCCCGTATTCTAACACGTCATGACCATATTGTTGATCTTCTTGTTGACTTTTTTCACAAGAAACATCTTCATGCCGGTCCGGAGTTGCTTATGTCATTGCTCAGGCATAATTATTGGATTTTAGCTGTACGTCGAATAATTCGTCACAGAAGCCACAACTGTAACACTTGCTTTAAATTCCGCCCTCGTCCTGTTCTTCCGCTAATGGCAGATCTACCTAGCCAGTGTGTTAACCAAGTCGACAAGGCGTTCACTCACACCGGTTGTGACTACGCAGGCCCGCTGCAGTACACACCATTTCGTGGTCGAGGTGTTAAGAGCCGTAAGGCTTGGCTCTGCATTTTTACGTGTTTGACGACGCGTGCCACGCACATTGAAGTGGCTACAGATTTAAGCACAGTGACTTTCCTTGCAGCCTTAAAACGCTTTCTTTCGCGACGCGGTCCTATTAAATGCTTATATACCGATAACGGTACTTGCTTCGTAGGTGCAAGTTCTTATTTACGCGACCTTCATAAATTTCTTAAAGATTTTCATCCTCATCTTGAGGAAGAACTTTTCTTCTATCGTTTGATTGAAGGAAAGTTCTTCTTGATCTATATAGATTGAAAGTTTATTCCGCCTGCTTCCCCACATTTTGGACGATGTTGGGAAAGTATGGTTAAGGTAGTTAAAACTCACCTTTTCAAAGTTATAGGTCAACAAATCCTCTCCTACGAGGAACTTATAACTGTCGTTAGCCAAGTTGAGGCTCTAGTTAATTCGCGGCCACTTACTGCTACGAGTAGTGACCCTACTGAACCATCAGCACTGACCCCTGCGCATTTCTTGCACACCGCGCCATTGTTGTCCGTTCCCGCTCCTGAAGCAGACACGCTCAGCTTGCTTCAGAGACATACTCTACTTGACAAACTTGTGCAGTCGTTCTGGCAGCGCTGGCGTTCAGAATACTTACATGAACTTCAGGCTAGATCGAAATGGAATAGTCCTGCACCTTCTATACAGGAGGGTACTATTGTGGTTATCATTACTGATAACGCTCCGCCTCTTGCATGGCCGCTAGGCATTATTGAGAAATTGCATACCTCAAAAGACGGTACAACCCGTGTTGTTACTGTGAAAACCGCAAAGGGTAGCTACGTGCGCCCTGTTGTACGTCTTTGTCCGTTACCGACTCAATAAGGCCTGGCTTGATAGTTAGGTCTCTTAGTTTTAGTTAGTTTGCGACGCAAAATAATTTTCTCTTAAAATTTAAATATAGGTATGCAACTTAAAGTATTATGCAACTCGCAGTATTAATCTTTAATCTTAATAATTTAAATGTAAAATCTGCATCTTAGTCTGTATTACTGAATAGGTAAACGTTAGTACACCTCATAGGGCTAAGTTTAATTTTCATTAAAGGTGACCCTTTAAGGACGGGAAAATGGTAGCGCCATCTCTTGTAAATGACATAAATCAATGACCGAATACATAGACAAACGCATTTAAGATTTCGCGGGTGATCGATATCCTAATTATCTCGTTCCTTCCTCATTCCTTTTTCCTTTATACTTTTATTATAAAGTCATAAAAAAATAATATATGATAAAACATTAATAGGGGTCGGCGAAAGCTATGGTATGCGTCGAGTTATAAAAAATATGCAATTTAGATCAATTATTTAATTAGCAAAATTACAATAAAATAGGATATTACAAACTGTTCTAATTAATTACAGTATAAAACTTGACACAATTATCGAAAATAGTTATTTTGTATTTATGTAAATTAAAAAAAAAAACAAACCTGGGAATCGAACCTACCTCACGCCAATGCGCGTGAGGTAAGGTTCCATCAGTGAGTGTACCTTGAACTTAGTACTTACCAAGGTCAGTTTCTGGATTCTGGATTAAAATTTGTCATAATATAATCTGATGGTCACTATAGCAGAATATAAATAGCTAGCTAAATGAAATAAATTTTAAACTACCTTCATTTTTTTATCTTTTCGGGCATGACATGCTGGTCGTTCAATTTATACAGAAGTCTGGCTTCTGTGTGATGGCAATATGTTTCATACACATCTACTATATCTTGCCATTTCGATATTTCGCCATTAATTTTTACATTTTTGTTCAAAAGGTTGTTTCGCCGTCCTTTTATAAGATGTGACGGGTCATTATACAATACTCAGATTGACGCCGCTTATTGTGACTTTGCCATCTGAAATGATTAAACATTTTGAATCAAATAATAATTCCAAAGTGCCATCAAGTTAAACAGTATTCATGTAAAAATGGTTAAAAACATTGGTTGTTGTACATCTTTGCGACGCAAGTTCCATAAACGACATGCCCAACGCTGAGCCAGTTGATTAATGCCAGCAATTTTAACTCTAGTGATGAACATTCACAAATGTTTCTGAATATATGGACCGCTAGGATGGAAAAGTTAACTGAATAAAACTGACCTGGTTCTTGATTTGCAAGTAATTGATCACGTGTTGTGTCTGCTTTCAGACTTCTTAAAGCAGATTGAAAAGCATATCCTTGGTCACAAATCAATGCAATTGGCTTCAGCCCACATCCTACTATGGCAGAAATCACATCTTTCAAAATATTTTTTAATTCAAGCCCTGAGGTAGCTCCCTGGCAAAAATAATAGGCCACTGGTTGTTGCCATTTAAAAACTGCTCCTCTCAGCATAAATACAAGTGCATGAGCTGGGTGTTTTTCATGTTTAGCTCTATAAACCCATTAATTGTGTCCTTATTTTTATTGTAACTTAAGGCAGTTTCTAGTGACAGTTCATCAAATAACAGAGAACACATTTTCTTGCTGTCCTCCCATGTTGCAACCTGGAAACCAACAAATTAAAAACTGAAACTTGTTAGGGTAGAGTGGCTTGAAAAGAAAAAATAAATGAAGATTCCTCAAAATCTTAACTATTTTTTCCAAACAGCAAAGTGCAACTAAAATATATAAATAATTTATTAAAAAACAGGTTATATTATGTGCGTTACGCATGGCCAGCCATACAAGCATTCTATTTGTGTATATAGGTTAGGGTATATATTTATAGGTTAGGGTTCCACTAACAAATAATTATTATAAGATTTAACCAAGGTTTTTCATATTGCATAGTAAAAGGTCCTCCTCCTCGCGTCGTTTTCCTCATTACTGAGGGTCGTGACTCCCCCGCTGCATCAGTTTCTCCCGTACGATTTCCCTCCATCTGCAGCGATCCTTAGCTTCATGAAGGGCATTGTGGAAGTTGATGTTCAGAGAAGATCGTATTTGGTCCGACCATCTCGCGGGACTGCGTCCTCTGGGACGTTTGCCATCTACCTTGCCTGTCACCATCAGCTGTTCAAGATTGTGACCCTCTTTACGAGCAATATGTCCGAAGAATTCCAGCACCCTACGAAGGCAAATAGTGGAAAGTCTAGTTTTGACATTAAGCTCTCTCAGAATAGACACGTTGGTGCGAAAGGCGGTCCATGGAATCTGCAGCATCTTCCTCCAGCTCCACATTTCAAAGGCGTCTATTCGGTCTCTGTCGGCCTTTTTCAGTGTCCAGGTCTCCGCTCCATAACTGAATATGGAGAAAACTAACGAAGTCACCAATTTGGTTTTAGTTTTTCGCGTGATATTACGGTCTCTCCATATCTTATACAACTGGGACATTGCATTTTTGGCCATCCCTATACGTCTCCTTATCTCTTTTTCGCATGATCCAGTGTTATTAATGTTTGACCCTAGGTAGACGAAGTCGCTCACGATGTCAAGGTTCAGCATTCCCGTTAGTTCAAGGCTGTTGGTACGATCCACCACCATCACTTTGGTTTTGCTGTGATTGATTTTTAGACCCAACAGCAAACTGATGTTCTCAATCCGGGCCAGGAGGTTCACCATCTCGGTTTCACTTGCAGCAAGGAGTGTGGTGTCATCTGCGTAGCGGAGGTTTGTTATTTTAGTGCCACCTATTGTGACTCCACCCTCCCAACCTTCACATGCCCGCCTGATTATGTACTCTCCATAGGCGTTAAAGAGAATTGGAGACAGGATGCATCCCTGCCTTACCCCTTTACCGAAACTAAAAAGCTCTGATGTGCAGATCTCGACCTTTACCATTCCTTGATTGTCCAGGTATAGAGAGTGGATGAGGGCAACGAGGTGTTGAGGTACTCCCAGTTCACTAAGTACCTTCCATAGGTCGGACCATACAACACAGTCAAAGGCTTTACTGTAGTCGATAAAGCAAAAGATGTGTTGAACTCGTAGGCCTTTTCGACCAGTTGGCGAATATTTAGAATTTGCTCGCGGGTTCCTTTGCCCTTTACAAAACCCGCCTGCTCCTGTGAAATTTGCCAGTTCAGAAAGTATCGAATCCTGTTATTGATGATATGTAACATCACTTTGCTGGCATGTGATATCAATGCAAGGGTAGTAAAAATAGTAAAAGGTACAAACCTGTTTTTTTATTAATTTGAAAACTTGAGGGCAAATTCCTGTTTCAATATTTAATGTTGTCACCATCTAAATCAATGTTGACCTCGATGGTAATATAAATATTTAGGGTAAGAATCTGTGGCATTCAGACTTTGCTCCATTATCGATAATGCAATCAGTTTTTCTTCAATGTTAAATCGAGGCCCTTTCTTATTTTTAGTGCAAAGATTAATCTGCGTTTTCATAATTATTTTCACATATACCCTCATGTGTGCTGTCAACTTTTCGAAGGAAGTTTCCTTATTAAACTTCAGAACTTTCTTAGCTCTTATGTAAAAGTCCGTTTGTTGTTTTGCCTTTTTGTACTCTTTGTACATTTGGCATGTCGGGGATTTCTTTTTTTATATTTGTTATTAATCGTTTTCTGGAAGTGTTCAGCGATTTTACATTCCGGACTTGACTTGAATCTGAAACATTGCAAAATACTCTGTATGATGATATAAGCCTATGGGTTACATTTTCTGATTATTTTGATTCATACCAGAAGGTTATTATAATTTTAAAAAAAATCTTCTAATTGATTGGAACTCTGAATTACCTGACTCCTAAATAGTTGGTGGATTTTGTGGAACTTGCAGTAAAGTTTGGAGGCCACAGGAGCTAGAAGCAAGGCCTTCTGAAATAGACAAAATCAAAGAAAATTTAACAAAGAGTTTACATTTGAACAAGGCATTTAATATACATAAACTAAGAAATTTGAGATACCTGAATCTTGACTAGATTGTGGATACTGTGGTAAGCATTGCAGAGGAAATTCATTTGAGTTAGAAGCAGCCGCCTGAATTACTGAAAAAGCAAAAGAGAAAATTATGGCACTTGTCTAATAAATTATTAGTACATTACTGCAGCGGCCAGCAAAAGAGACATTGATTAACGAACATGTAAATGTGGGCTGAGGCCCACATACCTAAGTCCATCAATGCCTAGTTGTGGCCAAGGCTTGTTTAGGTACTTTTCTCAAATAATGCGCGGTAATTAAAACCTAGACCTCATTTTTACAAAGAGCCTGATGAGAGATGAGAACAAATATAAAAAAAGAAATCCCCGACATGCCAAATGTACAAAGAGTACAAAAAGGCAAAACAACAAACGGACTTTTACAAAATAGCTAAGAAAGTTCTGAAGTTTAATAAGGAAACTTCCTTCGAAAAGTTGACAGCACACATGAACCCTTATGTGAAAATAATTATGAAAACGCAGATTAATCTTTGCTCTAAAAATAAGAAAGGGCCTCGATTTAACATTGAATAAAAACTGATTGCATTATCGATAATGAAGCAAAGTCTGAATGCCACAGATTCTTAACCTAAATATTTATATTACCATCGAGGTCAACATTGATTTAGATGGTGACAACATTAAATATTGAAACAGGAATTTGCCCTCAAGTTTTCAAATTAATAAAAAAACAGGTATGTACTACATATACAGGTATGTACCTTTTACTATGCAATATGAAAAACCTTGGTTAAATCTTATAATAATTATTTGTTAGTGGAACCCTAACCTATAAATATATACCCTAACCTATATACACAAATAGAATGCTTGTATGGCTGGCCATGCGTAACGCACATAATATAACCTGTTTTTTAATAAATTATTTATATATTTTAGTTGCACTTTGCTGTTTGGAAAAAATAGTTAAGATTTTGAGGAATCTTCATTTATTTTTCTTTTCAAGCCACTCTGCCCTAACAAGTTTCAGTTTTTAATTTGTTGGTTTCCAGGTTGTAAAATGGGAGGACTGCAAAAAAATGTGTTCTCTGTTATTTGATGAACTAGAAACTGCCTTAAGTTACAATAAAAATAAGGACACAATTAATGGCTTTATAGAGCTAAACATGAAAAATCTCATTGGCAATCGCAGGCTCATTGCTCGCAGAACGGATGGGCTATTCTATTATATGTTTTTATATGGCAAGCAAAGCCGATATCGACTATTCTGCCAATGTCTAAAGTAAATTGGAATACGAGAGTGTCTGAGATTGGTAAACGGATGGTCAATGGCACCGAAAAGTTCTGGGTGGCGACCACGAACTGGAATACGTCAATCTAGGACAAAATTTGAAAACCCGGCCTGAAGTATGGACGGCCGGAATCGTATAGATGCGAGACGTACAGGACCGATCAGTGTGGCAACGCTTGGGAAATTATGATGATGATGAAATAGGAATAATAATATTGTAATATTAATATATATGTAAGTATATAGTTTTTCATATACAAGTTGTTTTTTAAATATTATTTTGTACCCCTTCACAACGTTGTTCTTTTTTAACCCAAAGGTTGACTGGTAGAGAATGCCTTGTGGCATTAAGTCCGCCTATGTACCACTTTTGTACATTAAGTTTAAATAAATAAATAATAGGGCAAATTGCTAATTATCAGGCCCCAGATGCATCTATTACCTAATAAATAATTTCTGAATTATTCGAGAATAATTATTAGCTTCAATATTCCCAACAAAAGGTATCGAATGAGAAACCATGGGTTTGCACAAGCAAAATAAATAACGAAAAATACATGAAATTGAGTTACTTGGACCAACTAAATAAACATAAAACTAGTATAAAACATCTGTTTCCTGCATAATACTTTTAATTTATGAAAACAAACAATTATTCCAAACTGTAGTAACTTACACACGGTCTACCGTCCTAATTATCATAAAAAAATAAGGAAAGAGAGAATAACAGCTGAACAATGAAACATTTTTTAATACATTATTACGAATTGCCAATTTATTACAATACCTTTGATAAATACATGCTTAATATTTTAAATACGAAAGTTTACGTCTTAGCCGCTGAACGTATTTAAATGAAACTCGGCACTAAACCATGTCCTGGATTAGAACAAAGAATACTTTTTATACCGTATTGATGGAGTAATAGGGCGATATTACGAAAAAAGAAAACCCTGAAAAACAGTAGTAGTGGTTAATAGCAGTGGTGGCCCAGTGGTAACCAGATGGTCGGGGTTCAATGTTGTGAGCTCGATGATTATGATCCATTCCCCCTCTCACAGAGAGAAAGCCTGTGTCCCAGCAGAGGGAACATTAAAAGAATGATGATGATGATAAACCTATTCTACTATAATGTTTACTGTGGTAGCTAATGACCCTAGATGTTAAAAAGCGACTTAAAATAAATAAATAAATAAAAAAAAAGAATAACATGCATTTAACACGATAATTATTTGAACTTATAATTCCAAGTCTAAACGTGATTATCACAGTTCAGACTGACACGTTTAAAAAAATGCCTGTCTCATATTAAGTAAGGACCTAATAAGTTATATTTTCCAAGCTGTTGGCAAAAGCAATGACGTAATAACTACTACTGATTTTATTCTTGTAATCTGCTAATAATTGTATGTCGTTTTGTGATTGGCAGCCCCATGTAAATAATAAGGACAAAAGATTTTTATTGCTTTGTCACTATAGCTGGCTTTTGTTGTTTTGCAATATCTACAACAACAACATTTCACAAATCAAAACAAACAACAACTCATTAACAATTTACTTACCTTAAACACAGCTAAAACTAAACTTATGAAATGTTCTATTCGAAATCCATCGAATTCTTTAGACCCCTCTTTGCAGATATCGGCGAAACCTTTATATCTGACTGTGCATGTGATAATTGTGTCAGGTGATATTGTGTTTGAACAAGTCAAATCAGTTAAATACCTAGGGATACCAATAGACAGTAACCTAACATTTAAAGAACACATTGAACAGTTATCAAAGAGGATGAGAAAGCTAATCTACATTTTTAAACAATTGCGTCAATCAGCTGACGCAGATGTCATGAAAATGGTGTATTGTGCCAGTCCATCTTGAGCTACTGCTCAATCACGTGGGGTGGTGCAGCCAAATCCAACCTGATAAAGGTTGAGCGTTCCGTATGGTGCCGGACGTTAAGAATTTCACCATCCCATGTCTTCCCGTGGGTGTCGTAAAAGGCGACTAAGGGACAAACCAGAGAATGGGCAGCAGCGTTCTCTGTGCTCCTATAACAACCATACTGCGATCGCCAATCCGCCTGCCAAGCGTGGCGATTATGCCCCTAGTGCCCGGCAGCCCGCCTACCCTCGACTACGGTAGCGGTCGAGGTTACGGCATGGCAAGGGGTGCTAAGAATCTCCGGACGAGATCCGGCTACCCCAACAATCACCGACGACTGGACCTGGCAACGTACAACACGCGCACACTTCGGACCGACGAGAAGATCACCGAGCTCGAAGAGAAATTGAGCAGGTTGCGATGGAGCATTATAGGGTTATCTGAAGTCCGAAGAGAGGGGGAGGACTCGATAATCCTCAAATCCGGTAACCTGCTCTATTTCCGAGAGGGTGACCGGCAGTCCCAAGGTGGTGTCGGGTTTATCGTCCACAGGTCCCTTGTGAACAACGTGGTGAAGATCGAGAGTGTGTCGACCAGGGTGGCGTACCTTATACTCAGAATATCCTCGAGATATTCGCTGAAGGTCATACAGGTCTACGCCCCAACCTCGGCACACCCCGACGACGAGGTAGAGACCATGTATGAGGATATCTCCAGAGCCATGCATGGTTTCAAAACTCACTTCACCGTTGTCATGGGGGACTTCAACGCGAAACTGGGCAAACGAGACGAGGATGAGCTGCAAGTGGGGCAATTTGGAGTTGGAGCCACCGGGGTCACCTACTGGCCAGTTTTATGGAGAAGGAGGGCCTCTACATGATGAACTCCTTCTTCAAAAAGCGTGAACACCGGAAGTGGACCTGGCAGAGCCCCGATAGTGCAACAAAAAATGAGATCGACTTCATCATGTCAACCAAGAAGCAAATGTTCAATGATGTCTCTGTGATCAATTCGGTAAAAACCGGGAGCGATCACCGCATGGTAAGAGGCACATTGAACATTAATATTAAGCTTGAAAGGTCTCGACTGATGAAGTCCACGCTCCGTCCAGCACAGGTCCAGGTCCAAAACCCCGAGAGCTTTCAGCTCGAACTCCAGAATCGTTTCGAGTGCCTGGGGAGCTCCGTGGACGAATACAGCGACGGGTTCGTGGAAGCTGTCCATACGGTCGGGTCTAAGTTTTTCAAGACCCGTCTTACAGATAGAAACAAAAGCTCTCTGATCATACCCTCAAGCTTATGAAGGAGAGGCGTGAGATGATCCTGCAGTCTTCAGATGAGGCGTGCAAATACCGGCAGATCAATAGACAGATCTCTAAATCCTTGAAAAGAGACCTCCGCCGCTTTAATACCGAGCGTATTAAAGACGCGATTGAGCGAAATAAAGGCTCCAAGGTGTTTTCAAGGGATCTGTCTATTGGGCAGAGCCAGCTCACGAAACTGAAGACCGATGATGGCAGGATTGTATCCGCCAAACCGGAGCTTCTGAGGGAGATCGAGAGTTTGTATGGGCAGTTGTACACGTCAACCAGTAAACCCGTTGCGAATCTAGCAAACGACCCAAGAGCTAGATTGACCCGACACTATACCGAAGATATCCCGGACGTCAGCCTGTACGAGATTAGGATGGCTCTGAAACAGCTTAAAAACAACAAGGCGCCGGGTGATGACGGAATCACGGCTGAACTCCTGAAGGCGGGTGGAAAACTGGTCCTCAAGGCCCTTCAGAAGCTTTTTGATTCAGTCATACTCGAGGGCAAAACGCCACAGGCATGGTGCAGGGGTGTGGTGGTACTCTTCTTCAAGAATAGCGACAATGCCCGGCTGAAGAACTATAGGCCCATCTCGCTTCTTAGCCATGTTTACAAGTTGTTTTCAAGAGTCATAACGAATCGTCTCGCGCGCAGGTTTGACGATTTCCAGCCTCCCGAACAAGCCGGATTCCGAAAAGGCTTTATCACCGTAGACCACATACATACGCTGCGGCAGGTATACAGAAGACCGAAGAGTATAAGTTACCTCTCTGTTTAGCGTTTGTGGTCTACGAGAAAGCCTTCGATTCGATCGAGACTTGGGCTGTACTACAGTCTCTCTAACGGTGCCAGATCGACTACCGGTACATTGAGGTGTTGAAGTGTCTGTACAAAAACGCCACCATGTCAGTCCGTCTTCAGGATCAGACCTCGAAACCTATCCTTCTCCAGCGCGGCGTAAGACAGGGAGACGTAATTTCGCCGAAACTGTTCACTGCTGCGCTGGAGGACGTTTTCAAGGTTCTGGACTGGAAGGGGCTTAGCATCAACGTTAATGGCGAGTACATCACTCACCTTCGGTTTGCCGACGACATAGTGATCATGGCTGAGACCATGGAGAGCCTCAGTAAAGTGCTCGATGACCTTAGTAGAGCTTCCGAAAGAGTGGGTCTTAAAATGAACATGGACAAAACCAAGGTCATGGTGAACGCCCATGTAACACCCACTCTTATCAAGATCGGAGACTCTACACTTGAAGTTGTAGACGATTATGTTTACCTGGGACTAACGGTCCAGTTGGGTAGGTCCAACTTCGAGAAAGAGGTCAACCGTCGAATCCGACTCGGCTGGGCGGCGTTCGGGAAGTTGCGTGGTATCTTCTCGTCCAATTTACCGCAGAGTCTCAAGACAAAAGTCTATGACCATTGTGTGTTGCCAGTGATCACCTATGGGACCGAGACGTGGTCGCTCACAATGGGCCTTATCAGAAAGCTTAAAGTCACCCAAAGGGCAATGGAGAGGGCTATGCTCGGAATTTCCTTGCGTGATCACGTCAGAAATGATGATATCCGCAGGAGAACCAAAGTTACCGACATAGCCCGAAGAATTGCCAAACTTAAGTGGCAGTGGGCAGGGCACATTGCTCGCAGAACGGATGGCCGATGGGGCCGAAAAGTTCTGGAGTGGCGACCGCGAACTGGAAGACGATACGTTGGAAGGCCTCCCACTAGGTGGACCGATGACCTGGTTAAGGTTGCGGGAAGGCGCTGGATGTGAGACGCACGGGATCGGTCAATGTGGCGACGCCTGGGGGAGGCCTATGTCCAGCATTGGACGTCTTTCGGCTGAAATGATGATGATGAAAGGTTGAGCGTGCGCAAAGGGCCGTGCTTAAGGTGTGCTGTTTTAAGCCCCGTCTTTTTCCTACAAAACTATTATACGAGTACTGTCAAGTGCCCACTGTCAGGCAACTATTTATTCTAGTTACTGCAATGGAAAAATATTCTCTAACACCTTTCGACCCGGATTCCACTACTTGTAACCGTCTGGTAGCGACATCTACCGCAATAAAAACATCCTTTAGCCGCAGATTCTTTGTCTTCCTTGGGCCATACTTATTAACAAACTCCATAAATTGTTAGCCATACATATCTTAAATCGTTGTTTATACAAAACTACGCTACAAAATTGGCTTCTTTCACAATCCTACTCAGAAACAGAAGGCCGCTTGGAGATCCTCCAGTAATCTCTCCTATATATTGAATGATTAAAACGTTAATATAGAAATTTTACGCTATGTAATTGCACACACTAGCATGATCACCCACATACACCCCACACATACACCACCCCGACACCACACATACACACTCCCCATTCACACACACACATACACACACACACACTTATACACATGTACTTCTGTTTTTCCTAATTTATGTTTTTTAAATATTGTAACCCTAGCTTACTCACCAACCGTTTTCTGATCTCTAATCTTGTCATTGTATACTCGTCTATGCTACTATTGCAATTGTCATCTATATCTATAAAAGCTAAAGGTGACTGACTGACTGATCAATCAACGCGCAGCCAAAACTGCTAAGCCTAGAAGCATGAAATTTGGCAGAAAGGTTCTTCAAGTGACGTAAGTGTGCACTAAGAAAGTGAACTATTTGCTAGGCCAAATAATAAGACTACGTGTTCACGGTACTAAGTTTAATACTGGACTGACACATATGAATAATTATACAGATACCGACATTACACCTCCACCACTAAATTTAAGGTATAATTAATTAATGATTAAACGAACTTACCCTAAGTGAAGTTCTATCATAATTATACGAAGTGCCTCGTCCGAAGAGATTAGTACCTGAAATTAATTTATTATATTTCACTTGGTAGTAGGCATCTACGTGCAGCCGCAAATCACAAGTTTTGAGAGTTTTTTTTTTTTTTTTCCCTGGCAGCTCTATTTCGGCTGTCAACTTGTCATTTAGTTTAGAGTTACTGATGTTTTAATTGGGTATAATATTTTATGGATATTTCCAGAACGCTTCTGGGTTATACCTTAGGGTTGGGAGGGTGTTACTAATCTCTTCGGACGAGGCACTTCGTATAATTATGATAGAACTTCACTTAGGGTAAGTTCGTTTAATCATTAATTATACTTTGTGCCTCGTCCTCGAGATTAGTACCTGAAACTAATTTATTATATTTCACTTGGTAGACTTTGAGAGTTAAGTTCTGGAATTATCACATAAACTATGATGAATTTTGTAAAGTAAAAGCTTTCATTCTTTAAACTTCTTGATCATATTTTTATAGACTAACCATCATGGTTGTTCATAGGTTACACACATAGGTTCTTAATCAGTATATTATGATATGTTCTTAATTTATCTGTTTTGATAAATTTATTGTTTACTTTCTTATTATCATTGTTATAATGTTTATAGATTAACAATCACAGTTATCATTGTGTAACAAAAAATCTTATTCAGTCATTTTCTTAATTACTATTCTTATCTTTACTAACAATTTTTTTGTCATTAAAGTTTTATAAATAGGTACTAACAATCATAGTTGTTATTATGTAACATAGGTTCTTAACCAAAATGTTTATAAATATAATTAATTATCTTTTTAACCGAATATTCCTTGCCTGCATAAGAATAACAATCATAATGTTGTGTAATGTTTTCTTCGTCTATATAGATTTTCTATAACTTATATGGTGTACATAATAAAGAGTATTCTATTCTATTCTACCATGGTTGTCATTTGAAAACGAAAGTTCTTAATTAACCATTCAGATAATAATCTGTTTTATCAAAATACAGTTTGCTTCCATATTACTATTCTTAGTTTCATTATCAATACATTTATACTCCTTCCTTTTAAGTTAAAGTTATTGTATTAATTAGTACATGTAAGTTAAATAAGATATCTTTAATCACAGCTAAAATTTATCTTGCTAAATCATTTTGATCCTTTAATGTATATGATAAAATTTGCCAAATGTACTTTTTTAATCACAGCTAAAGATTTATCTTGCTAAATCATTTTGATCCTTTACACTAAAGGTCTGTTATAAAATTTGCCGAATGTACTTGTTTGCTTAATCATTTTTATTGTTAATGTGACTTGCCAGTAGGTAAATTTCAGGTGTTCCATATTCAATAAAAATATAATAATATTCAATATCAATCTTTCAATAATTGGTCATATGCATTTTCTTTTATTTTCCATTATATTATCCGGGATGTGACTTCTGCAATGCAGTATCAGCTACTTGATTTTTAGTCAACCGTAAGAAACATAAATTAAAATATGTATGATAGTTTTCCACCAATGCCGCTGGCTAAGTTGAAGAGATGAGAGTACTGAATTCCACCCATTGATTAATGCAGCCTATATTGCTGTTGAATTGTCTATACATAACGGTATTTTACAATAATTTCATGATTGAAAGATGCTAATAATTCCAAATAAAAAACAAGAGATATTCACATTCCTTATCTAACCACTGGCCCCTAGCAGTCTCATCCCCACAGGCTGTCGCCCCCCCCCCCCCCTATGGTTGAGGCGTCAGAAAAGATTTCGGTTACATGATTAAGTTTGATTTCATTTGCAAATTTTTTGAATGGCACCAATCAGGAATTTTTTGTATGGATTTCATGTACTTTTCATAATTTACTTCACCTTGAAGGTTTAGGATTTTACAACATTCTAGTTTTTAGTTATATATATAAAGCTATTCATATTCGATAGTAGGGCATGCTGAGACCAGTACCTAGTCCTACAAAGCATGTAAATTGTTTGATTTCATAATTGATAAGTTTTTTCTTATCTGTAGGTAATACTAAATGATAGTCATAGTTAAAGTGACACAAGTCAATATTATATCCCAAAAATGTACTAATATTAGTGGCTGTAAAGTTTGTTATTTAATAACTTGTCTTTAACTTCTTAGTGTTTTAAATGTTTTCTATTACCATTCAATAGCAACAGGATCTAAGTAATTTGTTGACAGTTTTCATAACTTTAGTGAAAATGTAAGGTGCAGTGTTTTACCCAAACGGCAGTAGATTGAGCTCATACAGTTTTTCATGAAGGCAAAGACATGGCCAGATTCTGCCCTACGAATCAATTCAGAATACGTAATGTACAGCAGTTATTAATATGTGAAAATTACTTGTAAAATAAATTAAAATTTATGGCAGCAATTACATTACTCTAGAACAGGTGACAAAAAATTCCAAAAATTAAGTGTGTTAATTGTTTTTGTGCGGTTTCTGTGTAATGGATTTGCGTTTGGATACACGAATAAGACAAACACTGTTTCTGAAGTACGCCTGAAGGTAGATTAAAAAATAAAACAACTACAACTGCATGAATCGTATTGCTAAGATAATTACCTCTAAAATAAAAGATAAGGTTTTACGAATATCGCAGATACCATTTTTCAAGCTACCGCGCGTCACCATAATGCTGAATGCATCGACAATATATTGCAGTGTGTATCCGAACGTCCTAGTCATTATGACGTTTCTACGCGCGCGCACTGCACTGGTGCTAATCTGTGGTGCAGTCTTGCGTTGATCATATCACGTGTTCTTGTTTATTATTCTGTTGGATATTTTAGCTTAACCCCACGCTATCGTTTATCGGCCTTTCGTTTACGCTTCTTCGTGAATATTTGTGCTGTGCTTACTGGACTTGTTTGTTTACTATTTGGATTCGGACGCTCACGAGTCACGATTTCATGATTTCAAGGTGCCTGAATTGTAGTGTGGCCACTACTCGAATGCGAAGGCATATTGTAACATCTTTAACACCGCAGTTACAAAATACAAATAAAGACAGTTACTGTTACAGTTGTTAATTACAGTTCTATTTTAGTGTTTTGTTGCATATCCAATTGTATATTTTTTGCTAAGTCGCTATGAGGATGTATGATTTAAATAATAGTCATAATATCCCAGTAATATAAGTAAACGACGTTTCTTCACTAGCCGACTGTCAAAGCGTAATTCTATGAAAATGCTTGGAACACCGACAGTGAGAGTGTTTCATACATACATTTTCTTTTTTCCTGAAAGGCGCTCAATTACTCATCTGTTACTGTCATTGTCAACTGTCATTGTCAACTGTAATTGTCAACTGTCATTGACAACTGTCACTGTCAACTATCACACGTGCCACATAACGACATCATTGCTATTCAAAATGATTAGGCATTTTTTTTGTTTCCTTTTTAGAGTGTCTCTCGCTTCTTCTAAGATCATAAAACTTAAACTATTGTAAAGCCTTACCTCTAAGCTTTAATAAGACGTACTGTATGTCAATGTACATGAATATTTTTTGTAAGGGCACAGCTCTATACAAATTCTGGCCATGTCCTTTTAGATAATTGCTAGAATTTTTGTGATATTTTATAAGAAATTATGCATCTTTAAAATATGTTATGTAAAGTATGGCCATGGAACTATCATTTGATATCATCTTTAATTCTGTGCACCAGTCTTAAAGTTTAAAACAGCTTGCATCAATGAACTTAATTGCGTCTCTCAAGATACAGGTTGCCCTAGTTTGAGAGGCAGGGTTCATTACTCAAAATGGTTGCAATGAAATAATTCTTGCAATATAGCTGTACGTTAACTGTAATGTAACCTTTCTTTTTGCACCAATAAACATTTTATTAATATTATTTATTATTAAGGTTTTAATTTTTAAATGCATACTGCCATTGGGTGATAGTCTTTACAAACACTTGAGACAAATTGCCCTTTTCAAGGCTGGCACTTAGCTATTGTACCAATGGAGATCAATAAGTTGATTGTGTCCATATAGTGTGTTTTTTCAGCTGGGCTATCTTGACGTGTTGTGGGTACCAATGAAACCCTCAATCCATGATATCATGGTCTTTTGGTTAGTTATAAGTTACTACTGTTTATAAAAAAATTATTAGCAACCTGCATACCTTAGTGAGTTTAGTGGTGTTAAGGTTGTTTGGTCGGATGAGACGACCGCTTTAAGTTTTTGTACGGCTGACTCAGGCTATAGACAGGCTCCCTGTTTTCCTGTCGCCCTTGTGGCGCTGGTGGAGCTTTCCAGTATTTTGCATGGAATATATTGGGTTTTTGCTTGGCTTTGGGTGCTGTTGCAGCACCTGATTAAGAATCCACTTTACCAGCTCGAAGAATTTCAGCAAGTGTTTACCCGAACAGATATTTATCTATCTTTGTGTTTTGAACTTGGTCCTTAAGGTCCTTTTTAATTGAGCTGTAGCAAAATTTGCATCTATCCATTGATTCACAATGTTAAACTTCACATAAGGTGCGAGTGGCAACCATTATTTAACTTAGTAGCCCTATATCACTTTCTTTTGTATCCAGTACTTTGGATAATGTTGCTCCTAAGTAGGAGATGGTGCTGAGTAGTCTTTGTTTTGATTCAATGGTCTTGGCCTTTTATCAATAATTTGGGCATTTTGCTTTTATTTTTCTGTATAGCATAGGAGAACGAAACGTGGGGACATTTGTCACATTTTATGCCAGCCAGTATTTTCCCTTCCGAAGGACCTGTAGGGGAAATACGCCGCCTGTGGTCTCTAGGGAGTCAGGCCACATGTTGCAAGACGCTCCAGATAGCTGATCACTTCCTTGTTGAGTTCGGCCCCATCACGATACTCCGTGTTGAATGTTGGGTCAAACCCAAAAATTTCGAGAACATCTGTGTGTTATCCGGGCTGGAATTGTGGTTATTTTGGTAGCATAGTCGTATTCGACTTTAATTGTCCATTTCATTTGTGGCGTTGTCGTCTAGGACTTCGCCTGGAATGATTACAAACCATTGTTTTACTTCCGGTTGGAAACCGAATTATGCAATCTGGTGGGTGTAGCAATTCCAAAGAATTGAATGAAACCAGTGAATTATTGTATGTTGTGAGACAGTCCGATGATCTGCTCGAATACATTCGTTAGAAAAGAAATAAATTATGTTTGACGATCTCATAAATATGCGGTGAGACAGCCCGATGGCTTGCCCGAAATACATTATTTGTTTGAGTATTATCGAATGTTGTGAGACAGTCCGATGATCAGCTCGAATACATTCGTTAGATAAAGGAAATAAATTTCTTTTGATTGATAATCTCGTAAATATGCACTGGGACGGCCCGATGGGTTGCCCGAAGTGCATTATTTGTTTGAGATGCAAGTTTAAGGCGTAGGATTAGTGAAATAATTGCAGATAATCTGTAGTAATATATTTAGCAGAATTAGGTACCTTGTGGGTCTAAATATGGCGTCGACTTTTGAGACTATTTTGTTTCACTTCGTTTAAGTCGAGCACGTTTAAAATTTTTCTCCTGGTTCCTTGTTCGTATATATAAGTTTCTCTGTATTGTATTCCTTGGTTGAATGTGTCCTTTTTGGCATTTTTCCACTTTTAAAAACTGTTATTTTTATTTAAAAGTTTAATTATGTGTTGCGCAGCGACGCACTATAATCGCGAATGACAAGTTGACAGCCGAAATAGAGCTGCCAGGGAAAAAAAAAAAAAAAAAAAAACTCAAAACTTGTGATTTGCGGCTGCACGTAGTTGCCTACTACCAAGTGAAATATAATAAATTAATTTCAGGTACTAATCTCGAGGACGAGGCACAAAGTATAATTGATACATAAGGATCTTAATTAACAATAAGTACTTAATACTAAACAAACTCAGACCCATATCTAATCACGGGTTTTCTTTTCCGCTTAGGACTTGATTACGACAGTTCTGGAAGTGGTGAACAGAGTGTAGTAGTGTCACTTGTAATATCGTCTCGTACGACGGGCGGGACCACGTCTTGAGTTGGTAGATTATCGTTATTTTGTGATTCAACTGTTTGTTTATATTGTTGATCACTTAACGCATCACCACTCTCACTCTCATTCCCCATTTCCTTCCCCGGCGAAACGGCATTCTCACCCCGTATCGTCGATGATTCGCCTGTATCGATATTTGGACAGGCAACATCTGAAAAGCGCGATCTACGACGCATTTGATCAATATGACGTTTCATTAGTTGACCGTTATCACTTTCCACTATGTACCTACGGGAGCCATCTTTATTCCGTATCTGCCCTTTAACCCATTTGTCTTGTTGGCCAAAGCCCCTCGCCCATACCGATTCGCCTTGCATAAAATCACGGTTTACCCCACCTGCATACTTTGCCTGGCTGTCTTGTGCGGAACGTACTTTGTCCAGCAAAGTTTGATCGTTCCTTAACAGATCCAGACGTGAGCGTAATCTACGTTTCTGTAGCAACATAGCTGGGGTTTCCCCTGTAGTGCTGTGTATAGTGTTTCTGTAGGTTAATAAGAAGTTTTGGAGGGCTAGATCTACATCAACGTTATCCCTATACGCTTTTTTAATTGTACGCTTACATAATTTGACGGCGCTCTCCGCTGCCCCATTTGAAGAAGGATGGTAGGCTGGTGAGAAAGACTGCCTAATCCCATTGTTTTTTAAAAATTCTGACAATTCCCTACTTGTAAACGGAGGACCCTGATCCGAAACTAGCTCCCTCGGAAGTCCGAATCGCGCAAAAGTTGCTCTCAGAATTTTTATAATGACTGTGGCATTTGTTTGTTTTGTTTCAAAGGCCTCGATCCACTTCGAAGTTGAATCTACTAATATTAAAAATGTTTTACCCCTAAACGGTCCCAAAAAATCAATATGTAAGCGTGTCCACGGTTGGAGTGCATACGGCCAATGCTGCGGTGTCGCACGAGGCGGCGCGTCTGCCTCGAGCGCGCACGTCTCGCAGGCGCGGCACAGCGCCTCCACATCGTCGTCGATACGCGGCCACCATATGTAACTTCTAGCCCAGCTCTTCGTTTTAACTATGCCCATGTGGCTAGAATGTAATTGTTTCAATACCGTCTGCCTCAAGGAGTCTGGTATAATCATTCGGTAACCCCACATAATACAACCGCGCTCAATGTATATCTCATTTCGCCTACTGAAAAATGGTTTTAGCTCCTCTTCGCTACAAAAATGCGGCCAGCCGGATTCTATGTAAAATTTAATTTTAGTAAGTAATACATCCCTAGCCGTAGCCTTACTGACATCCGAGTTAGTAATTGGTAAAAAGTTTTCTACGAAATTTGCATAAGTTATCTCTTTATTATGTCGCTCATTAGCAACTCTGGACGGTAATCGCGATAAAGCGTCGGCGCAATTGTTTTTAGACGAAACATATTCAATGTCATAATTGTACCCAGACAAAAGCACAGCCCAACGTTGCAACCGAGACGCCGACATAACCGGAATACCTACCTTGTTACCGAATATATATGTCAAGGGTTAATGATCTGTTCTTATGGTAAATTTCCTTCCGTACAAGTACTGATGGTATTTGCATATTGCATATATTATTGCTAAAGCTTCTCTGTCTATCTGCGCGTAGTTACGTCCAGCAGGTATAAGGGAGCGTGAGGCGTATGCGACAGGCCGCTCGCCGGCTGGCATTCGCGTACCGCGCCCACCCCGACACTGCTGGCGTCCGCCGTTAGTATAAGTGGTAGCTCGGTAGAATAGTGCATTATGACTTCACTACTCGTTAGCATGGCCTTAACTTTTCTAAATGCCCCTTGACATTTATCATTCCAGTCGTATTTCGACCCCGACTTTAGCAAATCGTATAAAGGTGCTAGTATTGTACTTAAATTTTGAATGAACTTTGCGTAATACATTATCATGCCTATAAACGACCGGAGTTCTGCTACGTTCACGGGTGCCGGCGTGTCGACAATTGCCTTTACCTTGTCGGGACACGTATGTACGCCCTCTGCACTGATTACATACCCTAGATAGCTAATCGACTTTGCAAAAAGGTCACATTTCTCTTTTTTAACTCTTAAACCATACTTTTCCAAGCGTTGGAAAACTTTATGTAAGTTTTCCAAATGTTCATTTGTCGATAATCCTGTTATTATAACATCATCTAAGAATAACCCCACTCGCAGTAAATCTGCGAACAATTCCTCCAGACGACGCTGAAAAATGCCCGGACTCGATGACAGTCCGTATACGAGACGATTGTACATAAATAAGCCCTTATGGGTATTAATAACAGTATACTTCTTAGAGTCATCCAAAAAAAAACTGTGCATAGGCTTGTGACAGATCAATTTTACTGAATCTTTGCCCGCCGTGCAAGCGAACCAGTAAGTCTTCTACACGTGGTAAAGGATAACGATCAACCTCTAAAACCTTATTTAACGTCAATTTGTAGTCTGCGCAAATTCTTATGTTACCGTCCTTCTTCACTACTGGTACGATCGGCGTCGCCCAGTCAGAACGCTCGACAGGTGTGAGTATGCCGTCACGCACGTGCTGCTGCAGGGCGCGCTCCACCGGCTCGCGCAGCGCATACGCCAAGGGTCGCGCGCGCATGAACAGTGGCCGCGCTCCCTCGCGCAAGTGAATGCTCACCGGCGGGCCGGTGAAGCCGCCGAGTCCCTCCGCGAACACATTATCGTATCTGGAACTGAATTCCTCTACATTAAACTCTTCGCCACATAATTTATTTACTGACGTTAATTTAACAGTCGGTAGCTGAATACCTAATTCTAACATCCATTGCCTACCGAGTAATGCCATTTTGCCCTTTCTGATAATGTATAAATCGAGCTTTTTAACCTTAGCATTATACATAACTGAAGGTGTTATTACCCCCACAGGATAAACTAGCTCGCCTGTATAATACCTCAAGACAATGTTACATTTGTTAATTGTTAAATCACTAAATTCTTGCTGGTACATTTTATAACTAATGCACGACACCGCACTACCTGTGTCGCATTCCATTCTTAAAGCTATATTATGTACCTTTAATGACATCAAAAACAGTTTGCACTGACTCAACGTTAAAAGATTTAAATTAATGTCAATTACCTCTTCGCTTTGATCACTTTCTCATTCTACACTGCTATTAGTTGTTTTTGATCCCATATAAGATTGGTTCGATATTATATTCGGACACACACGCCGAAGGTGACCCGTCTTGTTACACACACGGCATACGTAACGGTCGAATCGACAAGTGGACGTTTCATGTGCTCCGCCACAAGCTTGACATTGATTTCGGCGCTCAGATTGTGTCCCTGCTGACGTCGACGGTGCATTCGCCCCACTACCATGACGGCGCTCGCGCGCCCCGTGCCCGCCGCGCGGCCAGGGCTCCCGTGTCGTACCTCTTGCATACCGCGTGGCTGTCTTCTCCCCTGCCCCACTCGCGGTATCCCTCCTTTGCCATCTTGTGCCTTCTATTGCCAGACAATCGGCCGCTGTCACCTCCCCGCTCGTCCTTTTCTGACCTTGAACTACGGCCGCCGCACCTTTTGCCGCTGATTCTAAGCTAATCGCTAAGCTATAGACTCTCGAAAAATCTAGCTTAGGTTCAGCGAATAACCGTTGGCGAATCGTCTCACAGCTTATACCACATACCAACTGGTCCCGTAAACTTTCTTCGAGCCACGACC